>JASDQU010307787.1:23517-52210 GCA_032191745.1 Picea mariana
CAAGGCTTATTGTTGGCAGTCATAAGCCCAACAAAACCTAAAGTGCTAGCCTAGCCTAGCCGTTAGGTTTTCTAGCCTAGTTGACAAGGGTTTGTGAAGATGAGCAAAATCATGATGGGAAGCAAGCTCAGTTCCAGGGAGACAAGACTCCAAAGAAATGAAGACATCAACATCTCAGCACTCAGGTATGGTTCCTATCAATGACAAAACTTGGCTAATTGACAGTGGTGCGTCCAGGCACATGACTGGTCTTAGAAATCATCTAGCACATTTCATTGAGAAAGAGACACATCTACATGTCGTTCTTGGAGATGATGTCAGATATAATGTGAGAGGAGTTGGAACTTCTACTTTCCAACTAGATTCAGATATGCAACTTAAACTAGAAGAAGTACTATATGTACCTAGAATGAAAATAAACCTTGTCTCTATTTCGGCCTTGGAAAGCAAAGTTTACAAAATCACTTTCTCAGAAGGAAGAGTTCTTGCATGGCACAAAGACTCTCATATAAGCTCTTCCAAAGTAATTGGTATCCGATAAAACAGCTTGTACAAGTTGACCATCAAACTTGTTCAGGCTCTACTACATGACACTATCAGCTTGAGTGAGTTATGACATAGAAGACTTGCTCACATTCATTATAGAGCTCTTCCAGCTCTAGGGAAAATGGTAACATGTCTACCAGAGATACATATTCAACATAAAGGTGTTTGGAAAGGTTGTGCTCTTGGCAAAAATGTTAAAGGATCATTTCCTAGCAATGACAACGGATCCAAGGAAATCTTGGACTTAATACATTCAGATGTATGTGGGTCGGTGACTGTTGCATCCTTAAATGGGTACTTATACTATGTACTCTTCATAGATGATCACTCCAGGAAAACTTGGATTTACTTTCTGAAAAACAAGGATGTAGTTCTTACCAAGTTTCAAGAATTCAAAGCTCAGGTTGAAAGCCTGATCGGAAGAAAAATCAAAATATTGAGATCAGACAATGGAGGAGAATACACCTCAAAAGAATTCAACAATTTTTTTATTGAAGCAGGAATCAAGAGGGAGTTCACAGTTCCTTACAATCCTCAACAAAATGGGGTTGTTGAAAGGAAAAACAAAACTATCATTGAGACAACTAAAGTAATGATACATGATCAGAGTCTACCTATGACTCTATGGGCAGAAGCTTGTATGACAACAACATATGTTCAAAACCGTAGTCCTCATCAGATCCTGAAGAACATTACTCCAGAAAAAGCATTCACCAAAGTGAAGCTTGAGATCAAACACTTCAGAATATTTGATGCCTAGTGTACCTTCATTTACCCAAAGAGAAGAGATCCAAACTAGAACCTTCAGGAAGAAAGGGTACATTTGTAGGATACAGTGAATCCTCAAAGGCATATCGAATCTACAACCCAGGTCAAAGACAAATTGACGTAAGCAAAGATGTTACTTTTAAAGAAGAAGTAGCCTTCCAGAAATCCAGAGAAGCTCAGATGGAAATCGATAGTGAAACAATACCTCCTCTTCCTTCAGCAGTTCAGAGGGAGAAAAATATTATTCCAGATGAGCCAATAGTTCCAGTTGATCCAATTGCTCCAAAAGATTATGTCGCCCCAAGCAACATACCCAGAGACATCGCAGTTAGACATAAAAGACCTGCTTGGGCTCGACAAACTTTAGAAGAAGCAGAAGGGCATAAAGCTCCACAAGGAGCAACCAGAGAAACCAAGAGACCAAAGAGATTCTCAAGCTACCTTTCAGCCATGACCCACTTTATTGACTCAGAGCCAACTTGTCATGGAGAAGCTTCAGGTGAACAAGTATGGCAAGATGCCATGACTGAAGAATACCAATCTATATTACAAAATGATGTATGGGATGTTGTTCCAAGATCGGAGGGAAAGTCCGTAGTGACCTCCAAATGGATTTACAAAATCAAACATGTTGTTGATGGAAGCATTGAAAAATACAAAGCAAGATTTGTGGCCGAAGGGTTCTCACAAATAGAGGGAGTCGACTATGACGTGACTTTTGCACCTGCAGCCAGATACACCTCCATCCAGTCTATCATTGCACTAGCTGCTTCCATGGGTTAGAAGCTACATCAGATGGATGTAAAAACAACTTTTCTCAATGGTGAAATTGAGGAAGAAGTTTATATTGAGAAGCCAGAAGGTTTTGTTATACACAACGAAAAATCTCATGTATGCAGGTTGAAGACAACCCTATATGGACTAAAACAAGCACCACGTGCTTGGTACGAGAAAATGGATGGATTTCTRATGCGTTTGGGCTTCAAGAAAAGTGCAGYTGATCCAAACTTGTATTATCACATTGATGGCAATGAGTGTCTGATTTTGGTCTTATATGTGGATGATCTTTTCCTCACCGGTTCAAAGAGACTCATTGTTGAATGCAAGCAAGCATTAATTGCCAAATTTGAAATGAAGGATTTAGGCCTAATGCATTATTTCTTGGGACTAGAAGTATGGCAGAGAACAGATGAGATTTTCCTAAGTCAAGGAAAATATACTATGGAGATACTGAAGAAGTTCAAAATGACAGATTGCAAATTTATGCCTGCTCCAATGGTAATGGATTTAAAGAAAATAAGTGACATTGATTCAAGAGACGTAGATCCACATTTATATCAACAACTTATTGGATCTTTGATGTATCTGGTTAACACCAGACCAGACATTTGCTATGCAGTGAATGTGCTTAGCCGGTTTATGAGCCAACCAAAACATACACACTGGATAGTTGCAAAACACGTATTGAGATACTTACAAGGCACAATTGGTTATGGCATGAGATATGCAGCCAATGTGGACTTAAGCTTGGAAGGATATGTCGATGCAGATTGGGCAGGAAGTGCAGTAGCAGAAAGAGCACTTCAGGTTGTTGCTTCACCTTAGGATCAGCCATGGTTTCCTGGTGTAGTAGAAAACAAAGCTCTGTGGCCTTAAGTATAGCAGAGGCAGAGTACATTGCACTGAGTGTGGCAATTCGTGAAGCAGTATGGATTCACAAACTTTTGACTGACTTGTTTGATCATGAGATGGATTCGGCGACTATTCATTGTGACAACCAGAGTTGTGTAAAGCTATTTGAGAACCTAGTGTTTCATGACAAATCGAAACACATTGAAATCAAGTATCACTATATCAGAGACATGGTGCAGAGGAAGACAATACATGTGCAATATCTTTCTACTCATGAACAAATTGTAGATATCTTCACTAAACCACTTGCCAAGATAAAGTTCGAGTATTTCCGTGAGAGACTTGGCTTGATGGAAAATGCCTCCCTATCTGAGAGGGAGTGTTGATGATTGCAGTTATGTGAGACATTCTCCAGCTTACAAACTTGTGAGATGTGGATCATTGCAGCTATGTGAGTCTTTCTCTCAGCTTACAAACTTGAGAGAAAGCCCCTAAGAAGAGTACATGGTTACTGCATGAGATAGAGCTAGGAACGTAGAGATGACCTCCTCCATTCAGAGAGTTGAGAAGAACTCCAGATGATTATCTAGTAGGAAAGGTGATATGTTGAGTTAGACGTGCATGTGGTTGAGCACAAGGTGAACGTGTGAAATCCGAAAGTGTTGGGTGCATCGTCATGTGAACATAAATGAAGATGATGTATTAGCCTCCTCTGAGCAATAGAGTTGACGAGAAGACTCTAGATGATTCTCCTGTGTGAGGCAATGGGAAAGAAGATCTATAGAGTGGACGTGTCTGTGGACGAGCACATGTGAACGTGTGAAGATCTGGTTCTTCTATGTAATGCAGTGAACCAGAGATATGACATCCCTATGGATGTGCCCCTAGTGGATGAGCACTAGTGGGTGTATCANCAGATCCTTTGCTATATATTGTTCAAGAGTCAGACCTGCATGTAACCCTAATTGTTATGTAAAGGGTACAGGTCGACCCTACCTTAATGTGATTAATAATAAATGTAAAAGATAACTAATCTAGATAATATTAATTATAATAATTATATTGTAACTTAGAGAGGTCGGCCCTATTGAGCCAATAGACACTTCAGTTGATAGGACAAGTCTAATATAAGTAAAGGAAGATTCCCCATTGTGGAATTATATTCTTCATGTGAGTTTGGAAATTTCAGCAAGTACATTTACTTGGGAAAAGTGCGCACCTCTCTTGGGCGCTAGTCTTCTAGGGTTTGAGCACTCTCTTGTGTGCTAGGTCTTTCTTAGTGGTGAAGGTCTTTCTCTTGAAGAACATAGCAAAGGATTTGGTTGGGTTTTCTTTCCTTGTTGAGAAGGGTTTCCCATGATACTTCTTGTGTTCTTGTGCATGGTGTTTCTTCTTGTGATCTTGGTTGCTGCAACATTATTGTCTATGGTTAAGTTAAATGCTAAAATGAAATGAACTTCATGCTTAACCTAGCCTATTAAAAAATCAACACTTCTTACACTCTTTGATGAGCTTTTCTTCTCCAGTTAAGAATAAGTCATCCATATACAACAACAATATAACTGGCTCATCATTCATAACCTTGAAGTAAAGGTTAGAATTAGCTTTACTCTTGGTAAAGCCCAAACTCCTCATAAAACTATCAATCCTGCCACACCAAGCTCTTGGAGCTTGCTTCAACTTGCAGACATGAGTCTTCATGTCCTATACTTTGAAATCAAATCTTCACATCTCATTGTACCAACCTAGCACACATACTCAGCTGCAACTTAATCTGCACAATCATGTGCTAATTCTATGTGCTTTCTACAAAGCACTGTCTATCTCACTACATGAGAGTATGTCCTCTACTCTCTCTGCAATTGTTCCTCTAGGACCGTGACTCTACACCTGTAGCTGCTCTGAAGTTGAGAATGACAGCTCCATTTTCTGTGTGACTGTTGAAATATGAGAGTAACTCATTTACTCTATCACGACAACAACTTTATTTGAAACTGGGAGTGGCTCAATAACTAACTCAAAGTGTAGTTTATCTTCTTTCATGGAGGTAACTCAATCTCATATACAGGGACTGCTCTCCTTGAATCTCATACTATATTATAATCATGGTTGTTTTGGTTGTCTTCATGAACATTAGAACTATTTCTTCAATTACTGGAGCAATTGTCTCGTCATAGTCTTCTCCCTCTTGCTGGGAGAATCCTCTGGACACAAATCAATCTTTTCCCATCTTTATACTGTCATCTGCAACATACTTGATCTGTTAGATCAATCTTGGAAATCATCATTGACTTCCCTTCTGGTCTCAAGGAAAAATCCATATCCTAGTCCTTATGACTGGCTTCCTCCTCTGTTATTGAAACAAGGAAATCTTCCCAGGAGATTTCATGTCTCCTAGAGGTTTCCGAAGTTAGTCTTCTCAACTCATGTCATCTGTCTCCCAGTCCTGTAAGATGTCTCTCCATCTGATCCTTTCTGAGATCAGACTTACTCTGAGTCTTGATTTCTTCTGAGTTTACAAGGACTTCATCATCTCTACAGGATATACTTGGTGTTGAATACCAAGTCTTAATATGAAAAGCTGAGTAAGACTTCAAACAGAATCTGGTTCTTGTCAAGGTGGCTTCATTGACCAAGTCTAATGTTTAGTCATCTTTGGATCCTTATGCTAATTACGATCAATCTTCATATGAGATATTATGTTTCTCAAAAGTAGCTTCTTCTTCATCTTCTTTGGTACATGGATGTATATCGGTATGTACATAACTTGGATAGTTTTCTTCATGTCTCAAATATGTTGCCTCTGCAACCTTCACTATAGTTTCCTTAGGGCACTTGTGACCTGCCTGGAACAAGAAGAACAAGGGAGAAACAACAAACAATAATAATACTCTTTATAATAATAATAAAACAAAAGCGAGAACAATCACCACAATAGCTCCTTTAGAGCTATCACTTGTGACCTCCCTGCAACAAGGGTTAAAAGTAAGAAATACAATAATGAGAGCAACACTCTTCTAGTATTGTGATCACTCATTCCTTCATGGTGACCTGGAGACAAACCAAGAAGTTTTTCCTGAAGGAGATGTTAGTTATAGCTCGTAAATGATTACAATAAACATTTATCTCAATATGCTCACATGCTACCAAGTATGTTATCTTCAACTATGATGTAGCTATCAAACTTGACGTGTGCAAGTTTGAATCTTATCAACTTAATCAATCAAACCTGGAACCTGAAGTCTTTGTCCTCAAGAATGAGTGTTGTTGTTTTTCTTCTAAATCTCCTTCACTCAAGATGACAAGTGTTTTCTTCAACCTGTCCTTTGTACTTAAGACACTATGCTATCTTGACAGAATTTTGAGCTAGAGAATAAACTCTATAATCTCAACTTGAATCAATCTAATACCTTGAATTTAATTTTTACCAATGGTTAGTATGAAGGTCATAAATTCATCATACAATCTAGATGTTCATAATGTCATACCAAATAGATGCATATCACAATAATCAAACCTGAGGTGCATTATTCCTCTAAATGTGTTGGATCTAAGATCCTTCTGGATCTATGGAAAAAGATCCCTTCTCCTGCAAATACCCTTTAAAGCTTAACAGTTTAAACATATGTGAGTCCATACCTCTGATATTATTTGCAGGTAGTGGCACCATCCGGTAGTAGCGGTAATAGATGGCAAACCTTTAAAAAACTTCAAGGGTGTTGCAAAGTTAGCTGGAGATTTGCTAAGGTAAGGTGCACTAGGAAAATAATAATCAGTCCTATAGCTTTCACTGCAACTGGTACTGTCGTTGGTGCTGGTACTGCAACTGGTATGAAGGAGCTAACACTGCAACTGATATTGATACTGCAACTGCAACTGCAACTTAGGGTTTTATGAGGAAACCCTAATTTTTCAAACTTCAAATTTTTAATTTCCGATCCAGGGACTAGTGCGTTGGGTTGAGGCAAGTAGGCTGGGGCTATCTGTTTTCAGAAATTCCAAGTTTTACCCCTTAAAACTTGATCTGCGAAAAACTGAACTGGTACTAGGTTTTGGTACTAGGTTATGGTTTCCTGGTTTTCTGGTACCAATAAAAACTACGGTTTCATTTTCTGGAGGCTCTGGCCACTGAAAAGGTGCGCTCAAGCTGCCAATGAGTTTGCTAGGCTAGGGCGCACTTCCCTAGATGGTTTTTAGGAAAAAATTCATTTCCAACAAAAAGCCCTAATTTTCTTGTACGACATTAGTGACGTTTTTGCTTACCAAGTGAAAGATGCTCTACTCAGTTTAGCTCAGATACCATGTTAATTTTTAGTGTTGATATTAAGTTCTTTTCAATTTACTAGACAATAATAGCATAAGCCGGATCACTGAGAGAAACACAATCACAAGGTACACAACATTTTATCCTGGGAAACCCTCATGGGGGAGAAAACCTAGCAAAAAGTTCCTTAATTTTGTCAATACAATGCCAAGATAAAAGACCAAACCACCAAGAATATCCAATACTAAGCATGTGGCTCTCTCTTTTCCTTTTTCTAACTTCAACAATCTCCAAAACTTGTGCACTAGATAAGTGACTTGAGTGAGTGAGAGAATGAGGTGTTATCCTCTCTTATTTATACTAGTTGGCAGACGCTAGGGTTGTGTCTCTTCACCAAGCAGGGCAAACTTCTCCAATTAGTGGCTAAAACCACTTTAATTTTCCTGAGGGTCCGACTTCTCAATTAGCATGATATAATTAGGGTTTGACCAATCCATAAAAGGGGATTTGGTCATACATAATTTTCGACATGATCAATCCACAAAATGGGATTAATCTATAAGCAAATGACTCAATAATAAATAGAATACTCTTCGTAGTTACAATATTTCAACAAAAAGGTGGTTATCCAGAGAGAGAGGCATCTCTAGAACTGAGGAGAAAGAAGGACCTTAGCAAGGTCAAGTGTTTTGTTTGTCACGAGTATGGTCTTTATGCTTCATAGTGTCCACAGTGGAGGAGAGGGGGGAGGAAGCAACAAACATCAACAACATAGGTTGATGAGGTGGCTGAAAAGCTTCCGAGGGAGTTCTTATTAGTCTCCTCCCTTTCAGGTACAATCTCCAGTGATGGGACTTGGTTGGTGGATAATGGAGCCTCATGTCATATGACAGGAGCACCAGAGTTGTTTGAGAGCTTCGCACAGACTGACTCAGACATGTGCGTGGAGCTTGGACCGGGCATGCAGTGAAGGGAACTGGAATAGTGCAATTCCAGTTGGAGTCAGAAGATGTATTGAGGGTGACAAATGTGCTATGGGTGCCAGAACTCAAGAGTGTGCTCTTAGTGTCAGCGATTGAGCATAAGGGCTATGTTATTTTTTTCTGGGGTGGACATGTGTTATTCATACCCAGAGGATCTAGACTCAAATCAACAATGCGAGCTATGGCTAACAGTAGCAGAGTGACAGAGGTCAGGGAGCAGGTAGCTCTGAAGGTTGAACAGACTGAGAAGGAGCCTGACTTTAGGGGGAGTCAACAGATTCAGAGGGAGTCAACATGCTCATAGGGAGAGTTGACCATTCAGAGGGATTCTACCTTCAGGTTCAGATGGGAGAGAGGCATCTTCCAAGACTGTCAAGAAGGTGTCATGGGTTGAGGAAGCCAGGCAGGAGGCTCAGAAGCGAGAGGCTTCTAGGAGCAGTGTGTCTTCCCAGGAGGAAGCATGCCACACAACACGATTTGTTTCGGTGACAGAGGGAGAAATCAATTGGGAGGATTGGAGTGCAGTTGTGGTAGCGGATCCAGTGCAAGAGACAGAGCTACTTCTAGTCGGTGTATTAAAACTTGGTTTACTCAGACTCAGACTTAACTGAGTTGACCGAGCCAACCCCAAATTGGTCCATCTCGATTCTCTTGTTGACTCAGGTGACCAGTTTGGTGTTGAACCGGTCGAATCAAGGCTTGACTCGGTCAGTTCAACACCAAGCTAGTCAACTCGGTCGAGTCAAGACATTTTCAAATGCTTGTCATTATTGAGGGTTTTTGGAAATCATTTTGAGGGATGTTGCAAGTATTTGTTGTTATAGATTGTCTCTGCTATCAAGTCCTCCCAAAAAACCCTCCAACAACTAATCTCCTCCTTTGATCATTGCAAACTCTTTGTTGGTTATATCCCTGGTAGCCCACTATCAAATCCACAGTGTTTGTAGAGCACAGGTGTGCCCTAGTCGACCTTGCTTAGACTTTGTTTACTTCATTTCTTGACAAGTTTCATAGCCACAAGTAACCCAATCTCGTAACCTATCCAGCGGCTTGCCAAATCCTCTCAGCGTTACCTACATTTTGTCATCAAGTGAGCCGAAATCTGAGACCGTATTTACAGTTGGGGTTTGAGGGTTTATACAGTATCTTTGGAAACATTGGGGCTTGATCTTATTCCCTATACAGAGTGTGTAACCAACCTGCAAGATCGATACCTTAATCTTCATATCTTTTCTATATCTAAGGGTTGATTGCCATCATTTTCAATGCTCTAGAGTAGTTATACATGCAGACTACAGAGTTTGATTTGAATATTGAAGTTGAATATCACAAGTAAACAACGAATTAATGGAAAATTTGGATGTTGACTTGACTTATAGATCTTATTAGTGTTGCAATTCTGGTGTATGCTTTGTAATCATATTAAGACATAAACTCGGTGAAAAATGGATAGGGAAAGTTGAAACCCGGTCAACATGGTTGATTAGGCACAATCTATAGGTAATGACACAGGTCTTACATGGTAGATACAATGTACATGAGTAGACTTTGCATATTTTGTCTCTAATGGTTTGGAATTCTTTAAAATATATTATTTTTATTAAATTTAAATATTTTTTGTATTTTTTAGTCAAACCGAGTCATTGGAATCAAATCAGTCTGAGTCCGAGTCCGAGTTCAAGTTGACCCTCGATCGATTCTGAGGTCAAGTCTGAGTTTTAAAACATTGCTTCTAGTATGGGAGACAAAGATACTTTCAGATTATGGAGGATGGAATACATCCCTTGCTAAGAGGGAGTGTTGATGTTTTGTAGCTTCAGGAGGTATTCCCACTAATGGCCTTAGTGTCGGGCATGTGGGAATCTTCGTTGGCACCACATTGGACTTTTTCGTTTGTTGAAAACCCCCTTGGATTGGAGTTTGGGGCTTCATGGGATTGTTGATGGGCTTTGGGGGCTTGTGTTGGGGTGTCACACCCACAAGGAGGAATACATAATTCTAATTTAATGTTGAGTTTAGTGGAGGGCTCCTTAGAGTAAGCTAAGGGTTTCTAAAATCACATTAGAATCCTATAAAAGGAGAGGAGAGGAGAGATTGTAACAATCTTATTGTGCCATTATGGAGTTAGCATAAGTGAGTGAGCACTCGTGCTATGAGGCTTAGTGATTTCAGCAAGGGTAATTATGCAATTTTGGCAAATCTGACCTAGGGTTTCTTGGACTTTCTGATTTTTTTTCAGCCAAGGAGAGGCCACACGTGTGAGGAAGAAGACAGGTCGCACATGTGACAGAGAAAGGTACAAACATGCTGCACGTGTGGCAAAGAACAGGTCCGTACAACCACATATGTGACAGTCATACAACAAAAATAGGTCACATGTGTGATAGGTCACACGTGCAAATTTCTGGGTAGGTTGCAGGTCATACAAACTGACGTTAGCAATCGTACAACTGATGTTAGTAGGTCGTACATGCCATATAACAGGTCTGTTTGAACTTGGAATAGGTTTGCAAATTGAAAATTTTCCTGGGATATTTTGCTGATATTTTGTGGTTTTGAGAGGACTGATTTTGTCCTTAGATTTGGTGATTTTGTGACTGTTGAGAGGGCTAATTTTGCCATAAAAAAAATCTGAATTTAATAGATTACAGAACACAAATTTTGTGTCTCATGTGCATGGATAATTTCTCTTTGATCTTTATGTTTCCGTCGTTATAATTTTCTATCATAATTTCAGTGTAAAATTATTCAGTGATAACAACCTTAGGGTTTACTATAGATGACCTTTCTTAGATGCAAAGAAGATTCTAGAAGCAAGAGATCCATTAAACATATATTGAAATACCCTAGAAGGGAAGTCGTCCCAGAAGAATAAAGTAATAATGAAAAGACACATGTCCAAAGAAGAAGTCGACCTGGTCTAGTGGCCAAGAAGACTATAAATATAGGACATCTTGGCTCATGTGTTCACTCACTTACACTCTCCCAGCTACACAGAAGCAAGCCGCAAGTTTGGAGGAGGTGACACAGTAGCTGCAGTTGCACAATTTATTCTTGTTCAGTCTTTTGGTATCTCTCTCTTATGTGCTACTTCTTGAGGTGGTGCAGTACCTTTTTATGTTGTTGTTGTTGCAGCTGTGGTGGTATTTTTGGTTGAGCTATCACTTGTGCTAGGGTTTATCTGATTGGACTTGTTTTGTGAACGCAATCTATCTAAGTAAAGGTTAGTGTGCTCGGGGGTGGCATGAATGGTTGGGTGATAATGATGTGACATTGTCTATGGTTAAACGAGCATACCAAAACTCCAACATGGTATCAGAGCGAGGTTACCTTCAGAACAGTTTGATCATTGGAAAGAAGATCCTCAGTTTCCCCATTGTCAAGCTCATTGAGCACTTACTGAACTCACTAAGAAGGTCGTCAAAGTAGGGCGCATCTCTTCCCCGGATAATATCTACAAATTTTTGAAGTTGAGAAATTAGGGTTTACTCATAAAACCCTAGGTCTGCAGTGCCAATTGCAGTTGCAGTTGCAGGGCTAGTTCCTTCGTGCCAGTTGCAGCACTAGTTACAGTGCCAGTTGCAGTGAAATTTTTTGTGAAGTATTGGGACTGATTTTTGGTTGTCCTAGTGCGCCTTACTCTAGCGCATCTCCAGCTACCTTTAGATTGCAAGTTGGAGCACTTTGAAGTTTTATGGTTCTTCGTTGTTGCCAGATGGTGTAGCTGCTTTCCGGAGGCATGTACTTGTGTATGTTTAAATTGTATCACTATCTTAAGGGTGTTTGCAGGAGAAGGGATCTTTTTTCCAAGCACAAGATTGAGAAATTATAGAAGACAACCCAGGTGGGAACAACAACAACTAAACTTCAGGTTTGATATTTTATATTGTTGTAGTTTAAGCAAGTGTTGTAACTAGAATATCAATCTTTAAATTCTATTATTGTTATTGTTATTGCTATCTTAGTAACACTTGATTATTGTTGGTACGACTACCATTAATAATGCACTTGTTTACAAGATAAATTAATCTCCTCTAGGATATGTTCTTGGTTGACCTTGTTTGGGGCATGTTATCTTGTAAACTCCATGGAGGTTACCATGGAGATATCGTTGTTCTTGTTTCTTGTTCCAGGCAGGTCATAGGTAATAGATCTGAGAAAGAGCTATGATGACAGTTGTAGGAGGAAACTATTTAGACAATCTATGTACACGAACGTACACACCCATGTGAAGTAGAAGACAAAGAAGAGTATCTCTTATGGAGATTGACTGTGAGGAGCAGAAGGCTCCAAAGATGATCGTACAGTTCATTTGACCACTCTTCAGATCATGAGGAAGAGTCAGTAGTGCCAGAAGGGCCTACCTAGAAACGATGTAATAAACAAGCATGTTCTTGTGATACCTTGCATAATGCAAAGGAGATACGGATACATGACATTGTTAAGCCATAGTATGAAGAGAAATAGATGACTCCACTAGTGGTGAGGTAGGCGGCGCCACCAAGTACCAGCTCAAAAGGAGCTAGATTTCAGAGGGAGTCAACCCTTAGGATCCAATAGGGAGGATCAACCTTCCAGTACAGTCCATAGGAGATCAGACTTCAGAAGAGGTCAACAGATGCAGTGGAAGCAGGTGGCTCTGGAGATCGTATAGACTCAGAGGGAGTCAAGCTTCAGAGGGAGCATTCAGACTTAGNCACCAAGAACCAGCTCAAAAGGAGCTAGATTTCAGAGGGAGTCAACCCTTAGGATCCAATAGGGAGGAGCAACCTTCCAGTACAGTCCATAGGAGATCAGACTTCAGAAGAGGTCAACAAATGCAGTGGAAGCAAGTGGCTCCGAAGATCGTATAGACTCAGAGGGAGTCAAGCTTCAGAGGGAGCATTCAGACTTAGAGCAAGCCTGATCTTAGAGAGAGTCAGTTGATTCAGAAGAAGAGAGAGACATCTTCCAGAACTTGAGGAGGCTAGATCGTAGCTTCAGAGGCTTCTAAGAGATGTGAAATCTCCTAGGAGGATTCCCTTGTCACCAGTAGATCTTGCTATAGTGACAACCAATCAGAAATACTGGGATATAGATTTGCCTTAGTTCCAGACACCACACATGCTATGTGGCATTGATTCAGAGCCTTCCACCTTTGAATAAGTTGTTTAGAAGTAGGAATGGAAGGATGCCATGATGGAGGAGTATCGATCCATCATGAAGAATGATGTGTGGGAGGTGGTTTCGAGAACAAAAGGGAAGTCAGTAGTGACTTCCAAGTTTATCTACAAGATCAAGCACGCTGCAGACGGAAGCATGAAGCGAGATTTGTGGCTAGAAGATTCTGCTAGTAAGAGAGAGGAGATTATGACGAGACACTTGCTCAAGTAGCCAGAAGAAGTGTACATAACGCAGGCACAAAGATACATGAGAAGGAGTCTCATGTCTGCAGATTAAAGTAATCTTTGTACAAGCTAATGCAGGCACCCATGGCATGACATACTAGATCAGACAATTATTTGATGAGCTTGGGGATGGTTTTCCATTGATCCTACATGTGGATGACATGTTTCTGACAAGAGTGAGAAGCTCATAGTTGGTTGCAAGAAGGAGCTTGTTTCAGAGTTCGAGATGAAGGATCTAGGTTTGATGCATTACTTCTTGGGATTGGAAGTGTGGCAGAGATCATATGAGATTTTCCTTAGCCAAGGAAAATATATTATTGAGATTCTACAGAGATTCGGGATGATGGACTGCATGTCCATGACCACACCCATGACGATAAATCGGAAGCTCTTGAGTGGAAAATCTTCAGATTTGGTGGATCCCACAATGTACAGACAATTGATTGGATCCTTGATGTACATGGTTAACACCAGGCCAGACATATGCTTTGTAGTGAATACCCTTGAATCAACACATGGTTGAACCTAGACAGGTACATTGGATGGCAACAAAACATATGTTGAGGTACCTTCATGGTACGGTTGGATATGGATTGAGATATGTCTCAGGTGGAGATGTGAAGTTGTAGGGTTATACAGACTCTGATTGTGCAAGGAGTGTAGTGGGTTGGAAGATTACTTTCGGATGTTGCTTTAGTTTGGGATCAGGCATGATCTCATGGTTGCGCAGGAAGCATACATCAATGGCACTCAATACTTCAGAAGAAGAGTATATCACAGCAAGTGTGGCAAGTTGTGAAGCAGTGTGGCTCCATAAGTTGTTAGCCGAGATATTTGGTCTAGAATTGGAGCCAACTTTGATACATTGTGACAATCAAAGTTGCGTGAAGCTTACCGAGAACCCTGTATAGGTGTGAAATATCTGTTCATGCATTGGTAGGTTTTTCAACACCTCAAATCGTCAAGATTGTATGATACATTAAGAAGTAAAGGGTCATAGTGTTTATTGACTCAGGGTGTACCCATAACTTCATTGATAAAAAATTAGCAAAGAGCCTCGATTGTTTTGTGTATTCATGTAACGTTCCCTAGCTTAACTGAGGAACATTACTACACAAAATACACATAAATTCAAATTTTTTCTGCTAACTAGTCTTGTAGCTTATCAGCTACATGAATACATACAAATTTAACCATTATAATGTCAATAACTTAATGCTTCTACACCATGCTGATTTAAACATGAATGCAACTAATTAACTCACTTATAATACATATAAACCATTCACAAACACAGAGTAAAATGCACAAAAACTAAACTCATAAATTAACTCGAGAAACATATACACACTCATCTTTTTAAAACACGTGTGCAACCAGTTGCTTGGGATGGACGTTTCACCCAACCACAGACTTGTTGTTCCAGATTTCAATAGCAAGTCACCCCCAAACTGGGTCTAGGAATCCACAAGGGTGCCTCTCACAACTTAGATATTCCAAAAATCCACCGGCATTCTCCTATAGTTATCATGATTTCCACCAGTTCTCTTTCTCTAGACCTGCCCAACCCAAGGAATGTACCCCTTCACTGCTCTCATTCGATCAAGTGTCCCATTCTTTTAATAGCGTCTCTCTAGCATAGGTAACTAGGAATCTCACTATTGAGAACTCAACGGAACTCATTGCTAAGAAAACTACTAGGAAAACAACAACAATCACTTGTTGTTACAATGCAACTCAAACATGAGTTCACTCTTCAGGCATGGAAACCCAAATCTTTAATCTTTAGCTCCAACAACGCTCTAGAATTCACCCTCCATCTCTTCTCCAACTCCAGTGCTCTTCTTCGTTGCACTTTGCTTGTTGCTCATGCAAAAACATACATGTAAAAATTGTCCTCTTTGACCCTATGAATTTCCTTTTCCCCAAGTCAATTGACTGCTCACTCTACCCAATGTTGATTGTACTTCAACCCCGTGCTCCCAATAACTATGGGATGTGACTTTCTATACCCACCCTCTTACAGGTATTCAATGATTGGACTCTTCTACACTTAAGGAAAAATAAGAAGGTTATCCCCAATGATAATAAACTTCAAAAATCTGGGTTTTGAATTAATACCCATAAATAATTCCCCCCTTGGACCCTTCTTAGACACTCCCTTCTCTTGTGGAAAACTCAACCCCCATCTCCGTCCATAACCCCCAACAATTAATATCACATTTTATTTATTTAAAAATAGATATACAATTCACATATTACATCGCTTGGCCATAGCCACATTTCACATCTACATTATGCATTAATTAAACTAGGGATTATAGAGGGGATGTTACATTCCCCCTCCCCCACAATTGTGCACCGTCCTCAATGTTGGCACTAGAAGTCACCTCCAGATTGCGTTGGAGGTAAGCCCAATACTCATCAGAGTTTTATGTCACAGGTTGGTGTTTTTTAAGAGGTTAAATGGGCACAGACTCGAGATGATATCATTTTAACTTAGAAAACTGGACTGGTATGCACATGCAGGTGAGGTATTAATTAACTTCAGTCAGTAAGTTGGAGTAAGGGTGAATAGAGGGAAGACTTTGGTGAGGAGAGTGTAGAGGTATGTCGTAGACATCAGTTCTTCTAGCAGCCTAAGGATGAAAAGCTTCAAATACAAGATCCTCTTGGATTCAAAACTTCAGGAAACTAGAGAACGTAAATAACAACACTGCAATCAAACATACATTACAATACAGTCAAAACAATCCATGTGAATCCTTCAATCATGGACACTTCGGTATCAGAGGCAAAATAAGATGGAAATAGAAGTTGACTTTCATTAAACAAGAAGTCTCAAATCAAGTTACATAACCAGAAGAACCAGAGCTTCATCAAAACTTTACAATATGGGAGCGTAGCTCAACCATTGACCTTTACAACATATCAAAATGACTCCTATATACTCAAAAAGAAATTCGCCACTACTAATAGAGGCGTGCTTGAGCTACCGCATTAACGTTTTCAGTCGATGCCTCCTCTGTCAGATTGTGCGGGCCTCCTCATGTCAGATGCGAGCCAGGCACAGTTATGTGCTTTACAAGAAAATCTATCAATAATTGGCAGTCTTCCTTTACAATCGCTCTCTGCATGTTTTCCATTTATGGGGTGAGATGAGGTCTCAACTGCCGCCTTTACAGGAAAATCTATCAATAATTGGCAGTATGCCTTTACAATCGCTCTCTGCATGCTTTCCATTTATGGGGTGAGATGAGGTCTGCATCAGGATCAGGACAGGCCGCACTCTGAACTTCACCATCTGGAGCTTTGATGGACGCTTTCGGTCTTTGGCGCAACTCCTCTCCATCGCTCCATCTTCAATGTGACCTAGGGTCGTGACCCTACGCAATTGCACGATTGCAGGTGCGACCAAGGGTGGTTTGAAAGAAAATCGTTTTTGTCCCCGCAATTCACCATGAACCGCCATGCGTCCTTTTCCAAAAACCACGGTTTCGATTGCGGCCCGCCCTTGAAATTTTAAAACGTGTGCACCTTAAGACCCCGCAATGGAGCATGATCGTTGATCTTGTGATCTGAGATGAGGCTTCCTGATCAACGACCCAGTTCTGGCGCTTTAGATCAACAGATCAGATCTTCCTTCTTCGAATCAATGGCTGATATCTGCTTCGTGAATCGGCCTTCGGGAATTTCAATTCTCAAACCATATTTCCCTCTAAGCAAAACCTCTGGAGCTAAGGATCCGATGACGCGTGGCTCTTGGATTTGGACGGCTAAGATCCACTTCGGGTATTCGGGACTTCGACCACTTCGGGCGCCTTGGCACTTCAGACCTTTTGCTCTGGCGCTATACTTCGCGCAAATTTGGACTCCTGAAAGCCCGTGAGCCACTAATCCAATTTTCACAAGGGATCTCCAGCGTTGAAAACTAAGCCCGCCTGCTTGAAAGATTAAAACTACCTACTGCTTGTGCCTCAAGCCTGAAATGGACTGGTATGAAAGCAACACTTTGACGCTTCTTGTGCAGACCATGAACTCAGACGACCTATTGCCTCTTGACAACTATATGTGATAACATTTGGCTCCACAAGCGATGGCATACTCCCTACAAGCTGCCAAGAATGCGCAGTTCCAGTGCCTTAGCTGTTGGGCTATGGAGTCACTTATTAAAAGCATAAACAAAAGGAAAAATGATATTTACAATGACATGGGAAGCCATTCATGGCTTAAACAAAAAACTTCTTCAGAAAATGCCCGTTTACAGGGCCTCCAAAAACTTTCTCACCCTCCAAATTCTGCAACCTGTAAGTATTATTTGGAAACTTCCCGGAGATCTTGAAGGCATCAATCCACAAAGCTTCAAACTTGCCATGTTTTCCTTTGTCCTTCTTGGGTGCATCCCATTTTAGCACTAGATCTCCCAACTAGAAATCCTCCTTTCTTACCTTTCTGTCAAAAGCTTGCTTGATCTTCTGTTGATGGTCATGTGCTTTGTCTAGTAGCTGCTCTCTGGTCTCCTACACTTCTACTAGTTGTTGTATTCTTCTGATCATATCATCAGGCTCTCCTTGGTAGTCCTGGAAGAATTTTGTCATGGGCAAGGCCGGCTGAGAAGGAAAGATGGCCTCAACCCCATATACAAGCTGAAAAGGAGAGACACCAAGAGATCTCTTTGTTGTCACTCTGTCAGCATAGAGAACAAACTTGAGCTTTGAATCCCATGCTTTCTTATTGTCCTCTAACAATCTTTTGATGATCTTTATAAGGCTCTTGTTAGAGGACTCTGCCATTCCATTCATGTGGGGGTAGTAAGGAGTTGAGTGAATCAATGCAATTCTAAACCTCTCACAGAATTGAATCAATGGTTCGGCTTTGAAGGCTACAACATTATCGGTAACAATTCTTTTTGGACAACCAAACCTTGCCATAATATCTTCAAGAAAACCAATGATTACTTTGTGGAAATGGATTCTGTCCACTTGGTAAAGTAATCTGTGGCAGTCAAGATCCACCTGTGCTGACCAATTGAAGCAGGATGAATTTCCCCAATAAAATCTAAGCCCCACTGCTGAAAGGGTCCTGAATCTAAGCCCGTGGTAGCTTGTCACAATTTCCGACACTTGACACGAGCTCTGATTTTACCACAAACATCAGTGAATAGGCTAGGCTAGAAATAGCCAGCTCCGAGAATCTTGTAGGCTAAGGTTCTCCAGAAGTGATGTCCCCCACACAAACTGTCATGAAAATCATACATGATATTTTGGGATTCCTGTGGGTGTAAACATCTCAACAACACTCCTAGTAGATCTTTCCAATATAAAACTTGATCAATGAGGCAATATTTAATTGATTTGAGCTTTAAAGCTCTTTCCTTGCTTTTTTCCATGCCATCAGGAGGCTGCAACTTCTGTAGAAAGAAAAAGATGTCCCTATACCAAGCACATTCTGCTAATGGAGGGCTGACTTCAGAACTTGTATCGGACAATTCAGCCTGCTGATTTTTTGAGCAAGTGTTGATGAAATTTACCCCCAAGGCTTTGCAATTAGATTCAGCCAGCATCATGTCTAAACCTTGACCCTTAACCAATTTGGTGGGGCCTTATCTCCAAGTCAAATTCAAGGATTTTAGCAATCCACTTGCTTCTTCTCCCATCTATGTCAGGCTGAATGAGAATCTCCTTCACAGAAGCTGAAGGGACATATGGCATGACCTTTGAATGCAAAACATAGATCCTGAAGGATTTGAGGGATTTAACCAGAGCATAGGCCTGCTTTTCCATGATGTCATATGTCAACTCTGCATCTCTCAATGCCCTACTGAAAAAGGCAATGGGTTGTTCAAACCCTTCATCATTCTTTTGCAACAAAACTGCTGCCACTGTGTCAAATGAAGCAAAGGAGAAAATCATAAAATCTTTGGAGTAATTAGGATTGATGAGCACAGGTGCTTCGGTCACAGCCTTCTTTATTTGATCGAAGGAACTACGAGATTCAACAGTCCATTTGATTTTTCTTCCTTTTCTCAACATGATTGTAATATCCTTCACCAGCTCAGCAAAATTAGAAACAAACCTTCTCAGAAAATTAATCTTCCCCAAGAAATACTGAACTTCTTTCTTGGATCTAGGGAGTGCTAAGGTTTGGATGGATTCCACCCTGCTGGGATCAATTTTTACTCCCTCAGCTAATACTATGTGCCCCAGTAATTTTCCCTCCTTCATAGCAAATAATGACTTCTTGGGATTCAGGGAGAGACCAAATTTTCTACACTTTTGGAATACCTTTCTTAGATGATGATAATGTTCTTTATCAGTCTTGGAGAAAACTGTAATGTCATCCAGATAAATGACTACAAATTTATCCCTTTCCCCAATAAAAGCGATGTCCATAGCGCGCTGGAAATTTGCTCCTGCGTTCATCGATCCAAAGGGGCGTTCATCGATCCAAAGGGCATCTTGGCATACATGAATGTACCCCATGGAGTGGTGAATGTTGTCTTTTCTCTGTCCTCGGGTAAGACAAAAATCTGATTGTAGCCAGAAAAACCATCAATCATGGACATCCCGAATGCACATGTAACCCTCTCCAATATGTGCTCCATTTTCAGCAATGGGTAATTATCTTTCTTGGAGCTTCTATTTAGGTTCTTGAAATCAACACAAAGTCTGATTTCTCCATTCTTCTTTCTCATTGGGACCAAGTTGGCCACCCATTCAGAATACCTCAAAGGAACGATAATGTAGGCATCTAAAAGCTTTTTTACCTCTTTCTCCATGATAGGCAGCAACATAGGGTTGATCTGTTTCAGTTTCTGCCTAAATGGATTGGCATCTTCCTTTTGTGGGATCTTATGCTCAGTGATGCTTTTGTCATATGTTTTGAGATCCTCATAAGTCCAGGCAAACGCATCAACAAACTCCTTTAATAGCTCAACATATTCAGCCCTTCGTTCCCTTGACAGACTGCTCGACAACTTGAAAAATTTTGGATCTTTCTCTATACCAATGTTGCATTTAGTTACATCAGCATCATTGGTCGGTCCTTTAACTTTCACGGCCACATCATTTCTATCAAATAGTCTTTCCAAAGGAACTAGTCCCTTCAGAATGTGATTGCTAGGCAATTGAACAATATGGTGATTGGCGATTTTGTTCAGGAAAACATCAACATGAGGATTACTTTCAGAATCCTGATCTTGATCAATATGTAGTGCAGAAAACTCATCAATAGTCTCAAGGAATCTTTTGATCTCAAGATCATCCTCAAATACTTTCCAATGCTTGACATTGTCTGGTATAGAGGGTATGTATTTTACTTCTACATCATACCTGAGTTTTTGTGGCAAAGGGACTCTGAAATTGCTTGTTGAAATAGCCAGAGAATCAACCATGATGTTTTCTTCTCTTGGAATAAATGAAATGTTGAAAGCTAGGAAAAAACTGTCAATAAGGTCCCACACTTAATTTCTATAACTTCTTAGTCTAGGGTGCTTAGCTTGATAAATATTTCTGATCTGATTGACAATTAACTCAACATCCCCAAATACTGAAATCTCTTCAATCCCCATATCTTTTGCAGACCTCAAACCTAAGACGAGAGCTTCATAATCTGCCACATTATTGGTCACTTCAAATTCTAACTTGTAGGACAGAGTTATAGTTTCTTGAGCAGGTGAAACAAAAACCACTCTAGCACCAACACCATCCTTAAAAGAGGCTCCATCGAAGAACATTTTCCACACAGAGGTGATAGGAGGGGAATTTTCACAAAAAGTAATGGGTCGCTTTTTTATTTCCAGGGGAGGTTTTGGAGCGTCAGTGAGTTGCAGCAAACTAGATCCTAAATCTTTGTCAAGAGCAAAGATAGGATGGTTTGTGGGGTTTGCTTCATCACTAATATTGTAGGCCAACTAAGCTTCCCTGTAAATTCTTTTATGCTCCCCCCCAAACATCGAAATGGTAGCATAGGTGAGGTCCATCTGCAAAGTCCCCCCTAGTCTTTTTATCCAATATCTAGACAGAAGCATCTGGAACTTAGGTAGAACGTCAGCTACCACGATGTCCATGATCACGCTTTTCATTGGCAGCTGGAACAGAGATACGACCAAGTCTTTGATAACCCCAAGGCACTTCACCTTCCTGGAGTCAAATGAATACAGATCATGATAAGCTTTTGTAATCTTCAGACAAAGCTCTTCCATGACAATCTTAGGCATAAGATTGTGAGATGCCCCTGAATCCATCAAACAATTGTGCAACACCTTGTCATGTATGTTTAGTGAAGTATAGAACGGAGGGGATTAATCGTCTCTATGTTCTACCAAAGGACCTAGAATGAATGCATGCTTCTCATCTTGGAGGTTTACTGAGTCTATGGAATGAGACAGAGGTTCGAGTTGCAACATTTTGGAGAGGCACCTTTTGAAGTCTTCATGCTTGACCAGCTCTGAAATTGGTACAGGGATTCTAATCTTTTGTATTTCATGCTCAAAGTTAAAAGAGGAGGGGGTCTTTAGAATTTCTCTCACTTCTGGAACAGGACTTTTGACCATTGGTGGGGGGGTTTGTGCCTTCTTTTCCTTGTTTCAGTCTGCACTATCTTTAGTAGGATTTTCTACTCTGGTAGGACGATCAGGGATGTTAGGTTTCCCTTCTTTCTGTTTGGACCTCAGATTATATTTGTTTGGGCTGTTGGCCTTGTCTCCCTTTCTCAACTCATTAAGTTGGTTGTCCATGAGAGACTCCTCGTATGCAGATTGAGTCAAATGAGGAAAAGAGGAGGTGTCTCTGAGACAGTGGATTTCTGGGTCAAGGTCTTATTCCTCCCCTTCATCATCAGTAACAATATTATTTTGGAGAGGGGTATGGATCTTCTGGTCATCTCTATCCATGTTTCTTTGCTCTCTTGGAAGAATATGAGGAGCATTGTTAAGTCTTTTGAAATTACCTCTGTTATCAGCATTTTGTGAATTTCTATAGGTCTGTCTTGCTTCAAGTTTTACCTTCTCCAGATCAACATAAATAGATTTTACTAATTTGATAATCTCATCATCTTGAGGGTGGGCAGTAGAGGAAGAGGTTGAAGTTTCAGACCTTCCCCTTCTTCTGTCCCTGTCAACTTTACTCCTAAGCTCATCAACTGGCATAATATTGGATTCTACTTCAATGGTTGCATCGTGCATATGAGCCAAGGAGGTAGCTCTCCTTTCTCTTAACAGGAGGAAGAAATCATGGTCAAAAGAACTAGAATAAGTAATCTTTGCAGAGGTTTCTATAGGCTTAACCTCAGTGGGAATTTTGTTATACATTTTATTAAATCTCTTTGAGAAGTCAGAAATAGATTCCCCTTCCTTTTTCTTTAGTGATCCAAACTCTGTAATATAGTAAAGGAAAACCTTTCTATCCCCCCAATTCTTTAAGAAGGCTTCATCTAGGGCTTCAATCCCATCGATAGATCCAGGAGGCAAGGCCCTAAACCATTTCCCAGCCTCGCCCTCAAGGCTATGGACAAAAATCCTCATCCATACATCTGCATCCATGATGACATGACAATCTGTAAAATTGTAAAAGGCTTCAAGGTGTGCCTCTGCAGTTATGTCTCCCTCACCCGTGAACTTGGGCAACTGCTTAAGGTAGCCATCTGTTGGGAGGGCATTCAGAGGTTGAGGCAAAACATGAGGGGCATACCGAGAAGCTATTATAACTTCCATCCTAGTTCTAGGGGGATTTGCTCTTGCCATTAGAGTGTGAACAGGAGGATAACCAAGAGGAGATGGATTTCGGACAGGCGAGACTGGGGCTATGCTTCTGGGAGAAAAAGGAAAAGGTTGAGTGTTAGGAGATAAAGACGAGGGGCTAGAGGTAACAGAGGCTTCCTCTTCTGTAATTGCAGCAACTCTAATAGGAGGAAGAGTAGGAAAGTCTTCTAAGATCAAAGCTATCTCCTTCCACTTCACAACTTCGGGGAGGAAAGGGGTGTCAAAGCTCTCTCCTTCCAAACCAAGAATAGGAGGGGAGAAATTGACAGGAAAACTCCCAAAATTTAAATTTCTTGAAACTCCAGCAGTTTGTATAATAGGAGAATCAGAAACAATTATTGGAGTTTGTAAAGAGGGATTATGCAAATTATCAGAAAAACTTGGTATGGCTGTGGAGGTACCTTTTTGAGCGGTCTTTCCCTTTTTGATAATTTCCTCTGGGTCAACTTTAGACGTGGCTAGAGGCAGCAATGAAGTGGACCTCGTGTGTCTACCTTTAGGAGCCAGATTCGAAACAATGGAGTCGCCAAACAATGGAGTCGTCAGGTGCAGGCTGCAATCTTCAATGGTACTGATGTCTGATGCACCTTCAGAATCAATAGCTCGTTGTCATTCTTACCCAGGGAAATGTCTTCAACTCGTTCCCCTGCAACGACGCCAGAAATGTTAGCACTAGAAGTCACCTCCAGATTGCGTTGGAGGTAAGCCCAATACCCATCAGAGTTTTATGTCACAGGTTGGTTTATTTCAAGAGGTCAAATGGGCGCATACTTTAGATGATATTGTTTTAACTCAGAAAACTGGACTGGTATGCACATGCAGGTGAGGTCTTAATTAACTTCCGTCAGTAAGTTGGAGTAAGGGTGAATAGAGGGAAGACTTTGGTGAGGAGAGTGTAGAGGTTTGACGTAGACATTAGGTCTTCCAACAGCCTAAGGATGAAAAGCTTCAAATACAAGATCCTCTTGGATTCAAAACTTCAGGAAACTGGAGAACGTAAATAACAACACTGCAATCAAACATACATTACAATACAGTCAAAACAATCCATGTGAATCCATCAATCATGGACACTTAAGTATCAACGGCAAAATAAGATGGAAATAGAAGCTGACTTTCGTTAAACAAGAAGTCTCAAATCAAGTTACATAACCAGAAGAACCAGACCTTCATCAAAACTTTACAATATGGGAACGTAGCTCAACCATTGACCTTTATAACATATCAAAATGACTCCTATATACTCAAAAATAATTTCGCCACTACCAGAAGAGGCGTGCTCGAGCTACCGCATTAACGTTTTCAGTCGACGCCTCCTCTGTCATATTGTGCAGGCCTCCTCATGTCAGATGCGAGCCAGGTGTAGTTATGTGCTTTACAGGAAAATCTATCCATAATTGACAGTCTGCCTTTATGACCGCTCTCTGCATGTTTTCCATTTATGGGGTGAGATGAGGTCTCAACTACTGCCTCACTTTCATGAACTGTTTGCATCAGGATCAGGACGGGCCACACTTTGAACTTCACCATCTGGAGCTTTGTTGGACGCTTTCGATATTTGGCACAACTCCTCTCCATCGCTCCATCTTCAATGTGACCTAGGGTCGTAACCCTACGCGATTGCGGGCACGACCAAGGGTGGTTTCAAAGAAAACCGCTTTTGTCCCCGCAATTCACCATGAACCACCACGCGTCCTTTTCCAAAAACCACGGTTCTGATTGCGGCCCACCCTTGAAATTTTAAAACGTGCGCACCTTCTAACCCCGCAATGGAGCGTGATCGTTGATCTTTTGATTTGAGATGAGGCTTCCTGATCAATGACCTAGTTCTGGCGCTTTAGATCGACGGATCGGATCTTCCCTCTTTGAATCAACGACTGAGATCTGCTTTGTGAATTAGCCTTCGGGAATTTCAATTCTCAAACCACATTTCCCTCTAAGAAAAACCTCTGGAGCTGAGGATCCAATGACGCGTGGCTCTTGGATTTGGACGGTCAAGATCCACTTCGGGTGCCTCGACACTTTGGACCTTTTGCTCTGGCGCTATACTTCACGCAAATTTGGACTCCCGAAAGCCCATGAGTCGCTAATCCAATCTTCACAGGGGATCTCCACCGTTGAAAACTGAGCCCGCCTGCTTGAAAGATTAAAACTGCCTGCTGCTTACACCTCAAGCCCGAAATGGACTAGTATGAAAGCAACACTTTGAAGCTTCTTGTGCAGACTATGAACTCAGACGACCTGTTGCCTCTTGACAACTATATGTGATAACACTCAGTGCACAACAGTGTGACAAAATACATATACAATTTATATCACAATATTCATAAAAGAAGAATAAATTCTACAATTTTTACCCTCCAACAACAATTCCAACCATAGTCTCTTGTTTCTCTCAACCTGTTGAGATAAGGAATGTGCCCCCTTCACCGCTCTCAGTCCATTGGGCTATACCATTCTTTTATGAAGGCCATTAGCGCAAGAAACCATCTGAGGTGTGGTTCCGAAACTCAAACTGCCCAAAAATGGAGTCTTGCATTTTTAGCTTTCGCTTCCTTCAAAATTGTAAAAAAATTACAAGTATTCCTCCTGCATAGTTTCTTCGTGCTCCCATGTTGCATCTTCAGAACCGTAGCAAATCCATTAGACCTTTACTAGGTCGATTTCTTTGTTCCTGAGCACTTTGATTTTCCGGTCGAGGATGCATACTAATTCCACCTGGAAATCCCTTTTGTCCTCTATCTAGATCAAAGTCCAATCAGTTATGTGGTTAGGGTTTGGCACATATTTCTTTAATAATGATACATGAAATACATTATGCACTCTCATGGATGCAGACAATGCTAGCATGAATGCAACTGGCCCTATCTTCTCTAAGATTTCAAAATCCCCACAATATCTTGATGCCAACTTTGGTTAACAACCCAATCTTAGCGAACTTCTTTTCTCTTTTAATTTTAGAAAAACATGTTCGACCACTTTAAAATCTCTGAAAACTCTATTTTTGTCTGCATAAATTTTCTACATGTCCTGGACAACGTTTAAATTATGCTTGATATTCACCATCTGTTCTTCCATTTCCTTCAACAAATCTAGCATGATGATAGATCTGTCTACTAGGTTATCCCAACTCATTGGTGTGTTACACTTCCTACCATACAATGCTTCAAATGGGCTCGTTTTTAATGAGGCTTGATACCCATTACTGTAAGCAAATTCCACTAAGTGGATATAATCTTCCCACTGTGATGGTTAGTCCATCACATACACTCTGAGCATGTCTTCAATTATTCTATTGGTCCTCTTTGTTTTCCCATCGGACTCTAAGTGATATGATGTACTAAGATTTAAGTTTGTGCCAAAGCCTTTGAACAAACCCTTCCAAAAATTGGATGTGAATTTGGGATCTCCGTCTAAAACAATTGCCTTGGGAACTCCATGTAACCTAACAACTTTTTTCATGTAGATCTCCACGATGTTTATTGTCTTGTATGTAGTCTTCACAAGAATAAAGTGTGCCACCTTAGTTAATTTGTCCACCACTACCATGATGAAATTATGCTACTTCGTTGTTATGGACAACTTTGTAATAAAATCAATTGTAGCCACTTCTCATTTCCACTCAAGAATGGATAGTGGTTGTAATAGCCCTGTTGGATGTCTATGCTTTGTTTCCACCTTCTAACACTCCATGCATCTAATTATGTAATTAACCACTTCTTTCTTCATTCCCGACCAAAAGTATTGTCTCCTTACAGTTGCAATTGTTTTTTGATATCCTGGGTGCTCAACATATGGTACATTGTGCATTTCCCTCAACGCTATATTTTTCAACTCACCAGAATTTGGCACATATATTTTCACTCTATACATGAGGATTCCGCATCATCTTTCAGCTCATAATTTTTAAAAGTCTGTTATAAATTACCTTGCTTTAATTTCCCTTTTATTTGTAAATATTGTTGATATGAAATAGCCGCTTCAATAATTTTATCCTTTAAATTTGCTCTGTATAGGTTGATGGCTGCCATATGCATCTCATGTGTTATTCTACTGAGTGCATCAACCACCTAATTTTCCTTTCCTTTGATATGTTTAATTTCAAAGTCATATTTCTTTAGGAATTCAAGCCATCTAGTTTGTCTGACATTTAATGTTGGTTGTCAAAGTAAATGTTTTAGACCACAATAGTCCGTCCTTAGCTCAAATCTTCAACCCATGAGGTAATGTCTCCACATTTTTAGTGCATGTACAATTGTTGTTAATTCTAAGTCATGGGTAGTGTAATGTGTCTCATGCTCTTTTAATTTTTGGGACTCATAACATACCATGTGATACTTTTGAGTGAAGACTCCACCGAACTCTTTCTTGCACACAATGAAGTCTTCATTCGGATCTACAATCTTCAAGATTGATGCATTTGTCAAAATGTCTTTCAACTGCTGAAATCTCTATGCACACTTGGAAGTCCATTCAAAAATCACTATTTTCTTTTGCAAAGTAATGGGGCTTGTAATTTGTTAAAAACCTTTTATGAATCTTCAGTAATAACCGAAAATATCCATGAATGATATGACCTCTGTCTCATTTCTTAGCACTGGTCATCCTCAAATAGCCTCTATCTTCTTGGGATTCATTGTTATCCCTTCTGTTGAAATAATAGGGCCCAAGTAATGAATCTTCTTTTGATAGAAGATGCACTTACTTAGCTTGGCATACAACTTGTGCTCTCTTAAAACTTTTAGCACTATTCTCAAATGTTGTTCATGCTCCTCTTTTGTCTTTAAGTAGATGATAATATCATCTAAGAAAACAATTATAAGCTTGTACATGTCTTCCCTAAACACTCCATTCATTAGGCACATGAAAACAACTAGGGCATTTGATAGCCCAAAAGGCACTATCTTAAATTCATAATGCCCATATCTTGTCCTGAATGATGTCTTGTTGATATAATTTTTCTGTTTCCCTCACTTGATGATAACCTGACCTCAAGTCGATCTTGGAAAAAAATCTTGCTCCTTTCAGTTGATCAAATAGATCATAAATCATTGACAAATGATATTTGTTCTTTATGGTGACCTTATTCAACTATCTAAAATCAATACACAACCTTAAGGTTACATCTTTCTTCTTCACAAAAAGAATTGGGGCTCCCCAAGGTGACACACTTCGCTATATATTGTTGAAATAATGTAACTGCGAAGAGCATTCTTATTATTTTGTTATTGGATTAAATCCCCATTGTGGATTAATCATGTCATTATTATTATTTTTATTATTAGATTAATCCCCATTGAGGATTAATCAAGTCGGTAATTGTATAAGGACCAAATCCCCTTTTGCGGATTGG
>JASDQU010307787.1:93138-103631 GCA_032191745.1 Picea mariana
CTTTTACCTCAAAGCCCTGATTGTACGTTCCAATCTCTATATCGTCCTCACATCCATGATAACGTAGAATCATGGCAGGTTTTCCCGAGTGACGAAGGCATTTGCGCTTTCATACAAAATAAATCGTTTAAGCCCAAAGAAATCATTATATTGAAGATGACAAATTTCCTAAAGGCTTGACTCCTCTCGAAAGTTCATTTTCATAAAGTGATGTAAGCAACAAAGAAACACATAAGGAAGAGGAGTCGAAAACGAAAGTTGGTGATACCATTTCCTTGAATATTGAGACATTTGAATCTCCAAAGATCATTAAATTAGGTGCCCAATGTTCTGATGAAGAAAAAGTGAAATTCACATAATTACTTAGTGAATTTCAATATGTTTTTTCCTAGTCATACAAGGATCTTCATGGTTTTGATCCTGCTCTCATACAACATGCCATTCCTATCAAGGAAGGGGTAAAACTAGTTAGGCAAACACAAAGACCTATTAACCCTACGCTTGAAGTCACTATTAGAAAAGAATTGGAAAAATTGTTGAAAGCTAATATAATATTTCCAGTTAAGTATTCCGACTGGGTTTCAAATCTGGTCCATGTTCAGAAAACTACCGACAAGATCAGATTGTGTGTTGATTTTCATGCATTGAATAGAGTAAGTGTTAAAGACCATTTTTCGCTTCCCAATATGGAAATGATTCTACAACATGTTGTAGGGTCTCAAATGATGTCCTTACTTGATGGTTTCTCTGGGTATAATCAAATCAAGGTAAAAACAATTGATAGATATAAAACCACATTTACCACACGCTAGGGCACATTTGCTTATGAACGCATACCTTTTGGCTTATCTAATGCAGGTGTCACTTTTCAAAGAGATATGAAGTTAGCTTTTGATGATCTAATCGGTAATATTATCCAAGTTTATCTCGATGATTTGACTGTTTATTCTAAAAATCGGTTGGATCATTTCGGTCATCTTAGAAAAGTTCTCATGCGCTGCAGAAAATTTGGCATTTCTTTAAATCCTTCCAAATCTATTTTCAGTGTCACGAAGGGTAAGCTCCTCGGTCACATTGTTTCTGATTCATGGATAAGTATAGATCTCAAGAGGATTATTTCCATTCTAAACCTCCCTACCCCCACCTCCAAGAAAGAAGTTCAAGCTTTCATGGGCATTATTAATTTTGTTCGTAGATTTGTTCCTAATTTTGTTGTCATGGTTAAACCAATCCATAATCTTCGGAAGCATGATCGTTCATTTTCTTGGAAAGATGAGGTCGAGAATGCCTTCCTTATGATTAAGAAGGCAATCAGCTCTACACCGGTTCTGGTGAAACTGGATTTTGAGAAAGACTTTATCATATATATCAATTCCACCGAGGAAGCAATTTCTACTATCCTCTTACAATGTGATGAACAAAACAATGAAAAACTTGTAGCTTACTTGAGTCAAAGTCTATCAGGCGACGAGATCAAATACTCTTATATTGAGAAACATGCTTTTTCTCTTGTCAAGGCTATAGAAAAATTTTGCCATTTTATTTTGGGCAAACATACGCAGGTAAAAGTCCATTTTCCTGTTGTCAAGTTTATGCTTTCATAAACTTATCTTTCAGGAAAACTTGCACATTTGCTTGCCAAAATTCAGGAGCATGATTTGATGATCATGACTTTGAAGACAATCAAGGGATGAGACCTAGCCCTTCACTCAGCTCAGCACCCTGAACCAAGTGAAGAACTTGATGACCAAGATAATCCTCTTTCAGCGCTATTTTATATTGAAAATTAGAATCTCTCTCTATCTGAGCATCCTTGGTATAAAAATATGGTGTATTATTTGCAGTATCAAAAGTGTCTAGATGGGTTGGATCCTCACCAGAGAAGGAGACTTCGCCTTGAAGCTTCCAAATATATCATTTTAGGAGACCTTTTGTTTAGGAGGTCTGCTAATGGTTTGTTACTTCAATGTGTAAATGATGACGAAGCACATAAATTATTGCGCGAAATCCATGGATCATCAGCTTATGTCATTCACATCAGTGGCCATTTTTTTGCTAAGGCTATTGCTTTTAAGATCATAATAAATGGTTATTATTGGCCTTCGATATTCCGTTATGCATATAAATTTGCAAGATCATGTGATAAATGCCAAAAATTCGTTGGGAAAGAATGCCTTTTTGCTATGCCTTTACAAACTGTCCTCCCAGATTTCTCTTTTTCTAAGTGGGGTCTAGACTTTATTGGTCCTATCAACCCTCCATCTTCTGCAGGAAATATCTTTATTTTGACAGCCATTGATTACTTTACTAAGTGGACCGAGGCGGTTCCTCTTAGACACGCACATGATAAGCAAGTAGTTCATTTCCTAGAATCTAATATCTTTTCCAGATTCAACATCCCATTAGAGATCATTACGGACAATAGTCCGGCCTTCATTTCTGCAAAATTGACCCAATTTCTCGCTAAGTTAGGTGTCAAACATTTCAATTCATCTGCTTATTACCCTCAAGGAAATGGGCAAATAGAGTCTACTAATAAAAATCTGGTTAGGATCATAAAGAGAATCACAGACGGCAAACCTCGCCAGTGGCAGACACTTCTCACTTATGCCCTTTGGGCAGACCGTACAACCACCAAAGAAAGTACATGTTTTACTCCCTTTCAGCTCATATATGGCTAAGAGGCTATTCTTCCTACTAAACTAGAGCTTTCCTCCTTACGATTGATGTTACAGACTGAAGAATTAAATTCTTCTAATGTTCCCCAAAGGATAAATGCATTGTTAGCCCTAGAAGAACAAAGAAAGTTTGCCTTGGAAAACCTAAAAAGAAGACAACAAATGATGAAAAAATATTTTAACAAACGAGCAAAGGTTGTTGAATTCAATATTGACGACAAAGTCCTACTATGGGACTCAGCCCATGTTAAAAGAGAGAAACATTATAAATTCCAAAAATTATGACTAGGTCCTTTCAAAATCGTTTTTATCCTTGGCACAAACTCATACCTTCTAAAGGATTTGGAGGAGCGATTGTTTTCTTACAGTACCAATGGTTCCCACTTAAAACATTATGTGAAACCAACTTGATCACTGGCACTTTGTGTAAACATGATTGTTGTATATAGTCCTTTGTTTTACTATCTTTACTAGGTTTGTTGGTTTTAATCTTTGTTGTTTGTTTCGAGTAATCATCATAAATAAAGTCTAGATCAGTTTTGTCATAACAATGTCATTCTGTAAGTATTGTTGATCGATGAAAATAATATACACACAATTGTCATGATGTCCTCTTTTGAGACACCGATGGAATAGTTTTGGCTTTCAATACCGTTGTAGTATAGTTGGTTTTGTTTTCTTCCTTGTTTCTGTTAACCCTTTCTTCCATTCTTCCTGAGATTCAAGATGATATCAGAAGCATTCTCCTTAAAATTCTAAAAAGCATTATTGGTTATGAATCTTATTCGATTGTTATGCATACAGGACCAACTCCCCTCATACATCTCACTTTTCATAAGTAATTTCCCGAACTCCCATCTCATCATTTCCCTTAAACCATCATTTTTTCCCCTATCACATAACTATTATTTTCAATAGTTTTTGATCACCTACTTCTATTGGTCTGCAAAACCAAACATTCTGAGTTCTAAATTTGTTGAGAACGGATTTCCCTGTGGAGTCGCGAGTTTGTTGACGCCCAAAAACGCAACATGGAATCCCTGCTTGCAAATGGGTTGCAATGTCTTATTACTTATATATATCTAATAATATGTTAAATAGGTCGGACCCACTTATGTAAATAATGATGAAAGACGCTCCTCTAATTTGCGGCCATGGCTACCTTGCAAAAATGATTCTACAGTTTGAGAATAAACTAGAAATTCGAGTCGGTTTCCATGTGAATGGATGAATGATGAGTGTGTTGGCAATTTGATTTGAAAAGAAAAAGAGGAGGAAAACGTTTATTTTGATAAGCATCTTGGTTCATTCTTGCTACAAATATATTTTGGCATATGGTTATGGTGTATTGCACTTATGGTATAATTGTTATATATTATGGACAATTGATATGTTTTTGGCAACCCTCCGTTAGTAAGAAATGTTGGACATATTTTGGTGCTACGTGTTGAATGGACATATAATAATTATGAAATCTATGTGGGGGAGGCCGGGGAGGGCGATGAATTGGAATTGATATGTTTGGTGGCACACATGGTTAACTATGTATTTTATGGAAAAATGTATGGAAGATTGGGTGCGCTCGTACTTGGTTGTGGTGGATGGCAATTAATGTGGGAAACGACGTGCAATTACCACACGTCGTTCTTACCATACCTCAAGGTCGCCACCTTCACTATACTCGCGTTGTTTTGGTTGCTTTGGTTAGTATTGCCTCCGTTTTTCTCACCCTTTGGAAGAATAGTGGTGCTCGTTAGCTTTCTGGCATTCTCCTTACAAGTATGTTGGCTCTTATCTCTCCATTCATGAATTGTAACTCTGATTCGAATAAAATCATTATGTTGGCTCTTAGATTTTTCTTACAGAGTGTGTTTGCTTTCCAGAGATTACAGTGGATGTATGTGGGCATTCTAGCTATGCAAATTACATTTAAATGGGGTTTCTTCCTGTTGGCATTTAAACGTTTCGAGTTGGGAAATTTATTTGGCATTCCATTATGTTTGAAGTATGTGGTTGTGTTGCACTCAGAATGAATGTTGTTTATTATGTTATGACTGTTGGCAAATAATTATGGCGAAAACATTCGGTTTGACTCATTTCTTATGATTAAATTTCGAAGGGTTTTCTCTATGAAATAAAAAGAACAATTTTTTATTATTATTATTATTATTGCGTAATGCCACGCCCTTTACCAAGTCATTAGAAGATTTTCGACCCTTTGTATTATCATTCCATTATTTTAAAATATATTGAATACCTGTGTATTTGCCTTGCGGCCACCATGGGAGGTTTGTGGAAAGTTCGTTGTGGAAAGAAATGGTTGTTTTGTTTTGCAAACCCCTTATTAATATTTCACCCTTATGTTTGCCCAGACCTCAGTTTTTTATCCAATATATGGACAGTTAGTAAATTCGAACTCTGGTCTTGATATTTGTTATGGTGTTGACCCGACAATAGGAAAGATTGGTCGTATCCATGAAGTCTTGGCTCATTTGTTATTTATCTATGAGGGTTTGGTCAATTTTGAAGTTATGTGGTTTTGAAAAAAACAATGACCACCATTTTCGCATTGAGGTTTCAAACCTAGTCCGTTTATGCACAAGTATTGGGTTTGTGATATAATTTTATATAATGAAGGCTCGATGGTTTTATGGTTGTTTTCTCAGCCTCTCATGTTGGCTTGAGTCAATCTGGTTATAATTGCTTTCAATTGATTTTGTAAATAGTCTCTTATAAAATGTTTTGCTAGTTTAAATGGATCTCTATGGAAAAGGAAAGAAAGGAAATGAAAATTATAAAGTTTGACAGTCCTGAAGTTTTCCTTGGGTTTTATATTGAATACTATAAAAATTGTCATGTCTTGGATTTGAATTGTTAACAGAGAAAAGTTTTTGGCAAATGATGGCAATGTCGATTTTTCAATCAATATTATTTCATGTAATAGAACAGTAATCATCTCATTCTCATTCATTATCTCACTTTTCGCTCATTATATGCCCTCCACCTTCCCAAATACATTTAAAACATCCCATGTTCTATTATTATGAGTTTCATTTAAAAAAAAAAGGATTAAAATGAAAGGAAAGGGACTAGATGATGACTGGTGTTGGAGGTTTGGATATGGAGACATTGTTTTTGTAAAGAAGTTACCTCTACATTTGCTTGAACAATATTTGTTGGTTGGTTCCCGTCCATCCTACCATTTTTCACTCATTATAAAACCCCCCATCTTCTTAGTAGCCCTATCACTCCCTGTTCAAATGGCAATTGATTATTGAATTTAAAAGTATGATGGATGGATGGATTTCATGTGCTTCTGTTGTAAATGATAGAGCCATTTTTTTTATTTTATTTAGGTAGAGTATTGATGCATGGATTATTAAGAGTTTTTCATAACATGATTGGAATATTGCTTCAAGATGAGTTTCTTTAGCAAATGAAACAATGGTAGAGGTGCAAATAGAGGCAGAGGAAATAATTGGCAAAGAGGCCATAGAAGGCCCGATTTTCAATACATTTTGATATTGATCCGAAAGAACTAAATCAACTTTTCCAAGCTGGATTTTTTAATCTAGTTGGCCAATGAATTCTGCAACCTATACCTGAGAGGCCTCCTTTCCAGCCATGCCAAAATTTCTTTGGTATCCATGTCCCCCCTCATGTTTCTAGGCAACCAGAACCGCCTACCAATGATGGTTGGCAAGAAATTGTTCATCAACCTGTAGCTCATCACCATGGTTGGCCTACTGTGTCGTTTCCATTACCCCCTCCTCCGCCACTAGTCAACCCAAATGCCCAAGTTGATCTTGTTGCCTCGCCAGTACAGTCCTCTCATAAAAACAAAAGGCTAAAAACTAATGTTCTCAAGCCAGAGCTAGATAAGGTAAAAAGAGTGGCCAATTCATCCAAGTCTTCTAAAGACTCCTCTGAATCAGTTTTTTCTCATCTCCACCTCAAAGATGATTGCTCCCATGCCATCACTGCAATCCACCCACAAGGTTCCCATCAGTTGAAAGTTGTTGCACAAGATAAATCAAGAGAGGGATCAAGAGAAAACAGTAATGAAAAGAGGCAAAATGCCTCTCACAACAAATATGGTTTTTAATCCTATTAATGCTATTTTCTTTTGAGGACAGTCGTTTTTTTTTATATGACACTATTTTGGACAGCAAATACATATTTAGACAAAGTTTTGGACAACATGGATATAATGTTATTTTTGGATACAGTCATGTTCTATTTTGTTGATATTGAAATATTTGATTATTAATATGAGGATGTGAGTTACAATGTGTGGATGTTAGAATCAAATATTTGGGGTATAATACTTCATGTTTTGTCGATTATTAAAAAATGAAAATGGAGTGACAAGGGGTCCCACCTATTTAGTTATTATTTAAATAGACCATTATTTATATATTATTAATTATTTGTCTCAACAAATTAGTTAACCTAATTAAGCTTAACAAAAAGAAGGTATTTGAACTACCATAACTAATTGGAAAAGAATAAAAGCTCAATCAAATGAAGAGACAAAGGAGTAAGAGAGAATAGAATGAGAACTTATGCTATAAGGTTTGCTATGTACTTGTAAGATATTTCCATTCTTCATTCATTTTGAGTTTACTAGAAGGCTTAACCATCTTGATGACAACTGGGTCTTATTGAAGGTAGCAGGATTCAAAACTTTATCATATTTTCCAACAGCTTGTCTTTAAAGGTGTATGATTTATCTTTGGCAGTCTGTGTGTTCTTGTTTGTTTATGGATTAAATTTCATGACTGATAAAGAATATTTTACAGAGTCAAGTGACAGCATTTTGTGGCATGTTGATCCAAATCTTTAGCTTCAATTTTCTTTTATTGTCTGATTCTTTTTGTATAGTGTCTATCAAAGGCTTCTAAATCTGACTTTGGCCCCTACCCTCGCAGGGGTTTGTAAAGAGAATTCAACCTTGTATCTCAGAATGAAATCAATATAAAAATTAGATTTCTGATTTCAGTCTCACATGTGTATTTTTATGATGTGGTTCATGTTTTGCTTTTATCTTTGTCTCTTATCCATATACACACTTATGTAAATTCTTGCTTATTTTTCTTTCCTTTGCACAGTTACATATAATATATAAAATCAGCCTCGGTCCCTCGTACTTAATACATGTGGATTAAGTGATTTTTTTCTTAAGACTATAAACCCCGGGTAACATTCTCAATTATCTTTCCTTAGTCCAGCAAGATCTAAAAATGCTTGAGTAAGGTTCCTTATACATTTTCCTCAACAGTGACATGGATGGGGGCAAGACTTTTTGGCATGGGTTTCATGACATACAAGGGATCGTAGTGTCTCATTTATGAGTTCCTTTGTAGAGGGTGTGTTGCACCTTCGTTTTCAATGCAACCTTTTTCCAAGCCCATTTATTGCATTTTTTTCTTTTAAGTTGTTTCCAGGTTGAAGCCAAGGTGGGGATTCTACCTAAGCATGAAAAACAATGTCCGCCTTGACTCTACCCTGGTCACATAATGCTTCCCCATGTTGAAGACAATGTGTGGGGCTTCTCCCTAAGCATGAAAAACATTTCCCACACACGCTCCACCTTGGTTGGCATTTTGTATTAGTTCTTTTTAAGCGTCCCAACAGTTTCTTATGAGAGACATTTCATTGTCCTCAAGATTCCTGGGCGAGCATCTAAAAGGTTCATGATTCAATTTTATCTTTTTCCAGCTACAAGTCTCTAGGCCTTCAGCCCCTTCTGCCCATGAAATGAGGGACAATCCCTTCTTGGGTCAGTACACCTGAAAATCCCAAAAGATAAGGAGATTAGGGGATGAAGTGTGGAAAGTGACAAGTATGGTCGGGAATGGAATGATGACTTGTCAAGAGGACCTCCTAGTAGAAAAGTATGGTCGGGAATGGAATGATGACTTGTCAAGAGGACCTCCTAGTAGAAAACCTATTCCTAAGGGTGACCACTTACTAGGGCGCAATGTTAACCCCCAAGGTGAAACAAGGAAAAGATCATAATTTCCAAGCAGACTTTACATAATTAAAAGCAGTTTAAAATGCAACAAACTCAAATGCCTCATATATTGAAATGACACTCACCATAATACATGGCTTGTACCTCATGGAGAAAGACCCAATGTATTCCAGAAGCAAGATGATGTGGTGGATACCCTCATGATGAACCTGAGATCTATGGTGGTGAAGCGGGCCTCTATCTGTGCAAGTGGACACTGTTGGTCAAGTTGTCTCTCGGTACTCCATGTATGCAACATTAGGGCCTTGAGACATCATATCCTTAGTTATCCCTAGGAATTGGGGATAACAAGGTCAACCAAGGATGCCTTGATGGTGAGAGGTTGATCGATCGATAGAGGTAAAGGTAAATTATTCGGTCGATGGTCTAAGTCGAAGGGTAGATATAAATCCCTAGTTCAATCAATGAGAAGATGGTGGAAGTGTGGTAAAGTTTGGCATTACAAAAAGGACTGCAAGTCCAAGGTTGGTGATAAAAGTTTTGGATCTGACAATAATCAGTTGATTGGAGAAAAGACTTCTCTAGATTGTTATCCACATTTTCAAGGGATAACTAAGGAAATCATGTCTCGAGGCCCTCAAGTTGCATACATGGAGTATCGAGAGACAGATGGGTGACAATGTCCACTTGTACAGACAGAGGCCCGCCTCACCACCACAAATCTCAAATTCATCACAATGGTATCTGCCACACCAACTTGCTTTCAAAAGACATTGGGTCTTGCTCCATGAGGTACAAGCCAGGTATTATGGTGAGTGTAGTTTCAATATTTTAGGAATTTGAAACTATTGCATTTAAAAGTTTTTTTTGATTATGTAACGTTTGGTTGGAAGTTATGTTCTTTGCCCTGTTTCGCCCTGGTGGTTGATTTTGCGCCCTAGTAATTGGCCACCATTACGGATGGGTTTTCTATTGGGAGGTCCCCTTGACAATTCATCGTGCCATTCTCAATCATACTTACCACTTTCCACACATCATCCCCTCGACTCCTTATCTTTTGAGATTTTTGGGTGTACAGACCCAAGAAGGGATTGTCCTTCATTTCATGGGAAGAAGGGTTGAAAGCCCAGAGGTTTGTAGCTGGAAAAAGATAAAATCCAATTATAATTGGCTTTTATAATTGGCATCTAATGCTCACCCTTGGATCCCTGGGAAAAAGATAAAATCCAAGCTCGCCCAGGGATCCCGAGGACAATGAAATGTCTCTCATAAGAAATTGATGGGACCCGTGAAAAAAAACAATGCAAAAATTCCAACCAAGGTAGAGCATGTGTGAGAAATGTTTTTCATGCTTAGGTAGAAGTCCCACGCATTTTCTTCAATTTTGGGAAGTATAATGTGACCAAGGTTGAGTCAAGGTGGGGAATGTTTTTCATGCTTAGGTAGAAGCCCCACCTTGGCTTCAACCTGGAAACATCTTAAAAAACAAAAGGCAATAAGTGGGCGTGGAAAAAGGATACATTGAAAACAAGGGTGCAACACACCCTCTACAAAGGTACCCATAAATGAGACATTGTGATCCCTTGTATGTCATGAACCCCATGCCCAAAAGTCTTGCCCCTATCCACTTCATCCTCTACACATGGCTTAGAGGGGAGTCCACCTGGGAAACACTCCTTGACTTAGGGGATGATTCACCCAATAGGTCACTTTGTCAACCCTCCCATACCTAAACTTGGCAAGTTGCATAGGGTCTTTGAACACTTGTTTAATTTGATGAGGTGGTTTTTTATGCACATGCTTAAGTGACTCTTTTATTGATTTGATTTACTAATCAT
>JASDQU010307787.1:115294-127643 GCA_032191745.1 Picea mariana
TAGGTAGAATATTGATGCATGGATTATTAAGAGTTTTTCATAACATGATTGGAATATTGCTTCAAGATGAGTTTCTTTAGCAAATGAAACAATGGTAGAGGTGCAAATAGAGGCAGAGGAAATAATTGGCAAACAGGCCATAGAAGGCCCGATTTTCAATACATTTTGATATTGATCCGAAAGAACTAAATCAACTTTTCCAAGCTGGATTTTTTAATCTAGTTGGCCAATGAATTCTGCAACCTATGCCTGAGAGGCCTCCTTTCCAGCCATGCCAAAATTTCTTTGGTATTTATGTCCCCCCTCATGTTTCTAGGCAACCAGAACCGCCTACCAATGATGGTTGGAAAGAAATTGTTCATCAACCTGTAGCTCATCACCATGGTTGGCCTACTGTGTCGTTTCCATTACCCCCTCCTCCACCGCCAGTCAACCCAAATGCCCAAGTTGATCTTGTTGCCTCGCCAGTACAGTCCTCTCATGCAAACAAAAGGCTAAAAACTAATGTTCTCAAGCCAGAGCTAGATAAGGTAAAAAGAGTGGACAATTCATCCAAGTCTTCTAAATACTCCTTTGAATCAGTTTTTTCTCATCTCCACCTCAAAGATGATTGCTCCCATTCCATCACTGCAATCCACCCACAAGGTTCCCATCAGTTGAAAGTTGTTTCACAGGATAAATCAAGAGAGGGATCAAGAGAAAACAGTAATGAAAAGAGGCAAAATGCCTCTCACAACAAATATGGTTTTTAATCCTATTAATGCTATTTTCTTTTGAGGACAATCGTTTTTTTTTATATGACACTATTTTGGACAGCAAATACATATTTAGACAAAGTTTTGGACAACATGGATATAATGTTATTTTTGGATACAGTCATGTTCTATTTTTTTGATATTGAAATATTTGATTATTAATATGAGGATGTGAGTTACAATGTGTGGATGTTAGAATCAAATATTTGGGGTATAATACTTCATGTTTTATCGATTATTAAAAAATGAAAATGGAGTGACAAGGGGTCCCACCTATTTAGTTATTATTTAAATAGACCCTTATTTATATATTATTAATTTTTTGTCTCAACAAATTAGTTAAGCTAATTAAGCTTAACAAAAAGAAGGTATTTGAACTACCATAACTAATTGGAAAACAATAAAATCTCAATCAAATGAAGAGACAAAGGAGTAAGAGAGAATAGAATGAGAACTTATGCTATAAGGTTTGCTATGTACTTGTAAGATATTTCCATTCTTCATTCATTCTGAGTTTACTAGAAGGCTTAACCATCTTGATGACAACTGGGTCTTATTGAAGGTAGCAGGATTCACAACTTTATCATATTTTCCAGCAGCTTGTCTTTAAAGGTGTATGATTTATCTTTGACAGTCTGTGTGTTCTTGTTTATTTATGGATTAAATTTCATGACTGATAAAGAATATTTTACAGAGTCAAGTGACAGCATTTTGTGGCATGTTGATCCAAATCTTTAGATTCAATTTTCTTTTGTTGTCTGATTCTTTTTGTATAGTGTCTATCAAAGGCTTCTAAATCTGACTTTGGCCCCTACCCTCATAGGGTTTTGTAAAGAGAATTCAACCTTGTATCTCAGAATGAAATCAATATAAAAATTAGATTTCTGATTTCAGTCTCACATGTGTATTTTTATGATGTGGTTCATGTTTTGCTTTTATCTTTGTCTCTTATCCATATACACACTTATGTAAATTCTTGTTTATTTTTCTTTCCTTTGCACAGTTACATATAATATATAAAATCAGCCTCGGTCCCTCGTACTTAATACATGTGGATTAAGTGATTTTTTTTATTTTATTTTTAAGACTATAAACCCCGGGTAACATTCTCAACTATCTTTCCTTAGTCCAGCAAGATCTAAAAATGCTTGAGTAAGGTTCCTTATACATTTTCCTCAACAGTGACATGGATGGGGGCAAGACTTTTTGGCATGGGTTTCATGACATACAAGGGATTGTAGTGTCTCATTTATGACTTCCTTTGTAGAGGGTGTGTTGCACCTTCGTTTTCAATGCAACCTTTTTCCAAGCCCATTTATTGCATTTTTTTCTTTTAAGTTGTTTCCAGGTGGAAGCCAAGGTGGGGATTCTACCTAAGTATGAAAAACAATGTCCGCCTTGACTCTACCCTGGTCACATAATGCTTCCCCAAGTTGAAGACAATGTGTGGGGCTTCTCCCTAAGCATGAAAAACATTTCCCACACATGCTCCACCTTGGTTGGCATTTTGTATTAGTTCTTTTTAAGGGTCCCAACAGTTTCTTATGAGAGACATTTCATTGTCCTCAAGATTCTTGGGCGAGCATCTAGAAGGTTCATGATTCGATTTTATCTTTTTCCAGCTACAAGCCTCTAGGCCTTCAGCCCCTTCTGCCCATGAAATGAGGGACAATCCCTTCTTGGGTCAGTACACCTGAAAATCCCAAAAGATAAGGAGATTAGGGGATGAAGTGTGGAAAATGACAAGTATGGTCGGGAATGGAATGATGACTTGTCAAGAGGACCTCCCAGTAGAAAACCTATTCCTAAGGGTGACCACTTACTAGGGCGCAATGTTAACCCCCAAGGTGAAACAAGGAAAAGATCATAATTTCCAAGCAGACGTTACATAATTAAAAGCAGTTTAAAATGCAAAAAACTCAAATGCCTCATATATTGAAATGACACTCACCATAATACATGGCTTGTACCTCATGGAGCAAGACCCAATGTATCTCAGAAGCAAGATGATGTGGTGGATACCCTCATGATGAACATGAGATCTATGGTGGTGAAGCGGGCCTCTATCTGTGCAAGTGGACACTGTTGGTCAAGCTATCTCTCGGTACTCCATGTATGCAACATGAGGGCCTTGAGACATCATATCCTTAGTTATCCCTAGGAATTGGGGATAACATGGTCAACCAAGGATGCCTTGATGGTGAGAGGTTGATCGATCGATAGAGGTAAAGGTAAATTATTCGGTCGATGGTCTAAGTCGAAGGGTAGATATAAATCCCTAGTTCAATCAATGAGAAGATGGTGGAAGTGTGGTAAAGTTTGGCATTACAAAAAGGACTACAAGTCCAAGGTTGGTGAGAAAAGTTTTAGATCTGACAATAATCAGTTGATTGAAGAAAAGACTTATCTAGATTGTTATCCCATTTTCAAGGGATAACTAAGGAAATCATGTCTCGAGGCCCTCAAGTTGCATACATGGAGTATCGAGAGACAGATGGCTGACAACGTCCACTTGTACAGACAAAGGCCCACCTCACCACCACAAATCTCAGATTCATCACAATGGCACACCAACTTGCTTTCAAAAGACATTGGGTCTTGCTCCATGAGGTGCAAGCCAGGTATTATGGTGAGTGTAGTTTCAATATTTGAGGAATTTGAAACTATTGCATTTAAAAGTTTCTTTTGATTATGTAACGTTTGCTTGGAAGTTATGTTCTTTGCCCTGTTTCACCCTGGTGGTTGATTTTGCGCCCTAGTAATTGGCCACCATTAGGGATGGGTTTTCTATTGGGAGGTCCCCTTGACAATTCATCGTGCCATTCTCGATCATACTTACCACTTTCCACACTTCATCTCCTCGACTCCTTATCTTTTGAGATTTTTAGGTGTACAGACCCAAGAAGGGATTGTCCTTCATTTCATGGGAAGAAGGGTTGAAAGCCCAGAGGTTTGTAGCTGGAAAAAGATAAAATCCAATTATAATTGGCTTTTATAATTGGCATCTAATGCTCACCCTTGGATCCCTGGGAAAAAGATAAAATCCAATTAGATGCTCGCCCAGGGATCCTGAGGACAATGAAATGTCTCTCATAAGAAATTGATGGGACCCGTGAAAAAAAACAATGCAAAAATTCCAACCAAGGTAGAGCGTGTGTGAGCAATGTTTTTCATGCTTAGGTAGAAGTCCCACGCATTTTCTTCAATTTCGGGAAGTATAATGTGACCAAGGTTGAGTCAAGGTGGGGAATGTTTTTCATGCTTAGGTAGAAGCCCCACCTTGGCTTCAACCTGGAAACATCTTAAAAAACAAAAGGCAATAAGTGGGCGTGGAAAAAGGATACATTGAAAACAAGGGTGCAACACACCCTCTACAAAGGTACCCATAAATGAGACATTGTGATCCCTTGTATGTCATGAACCCCATGCCCAAAAGTCTTGCCCCTATCCACTTCATCCTCTACACATGGCTTAGAGGGGAGTCCACCTGGGAAACACTCCTTGACTTAGGGGATGATTCACCCAATAGGTCACTTTGTCAACCCTCCCATACCTAAACTTGGCAAGTTGCATAGGGTCTTTGAACACTTGTTTAATTTGATGAGGTGGTTTTTTATGCACATGCTTAAGTGACTCTTTTATTGATTTGATTTACTAATCATSATATGTTTKACTTGAGATCCTTGGAGGGTGTATCATTGTCTTTGCAAGAACTTRYTTGGTGGACAATTTTGGAAGAACAAGCCTAGATTGGGCTTCCTTGGGGCATGAATCCCACRGGGTGGATACCATGGTMTGCATGCCAGATGATGATGACAACCTTTKGAGGCTTKAGAGACACTTTGGATGACCTCACCTAACCCATGTAAGCCCAACGTTTTGACTTTGGAGCTCAAAATGTCACATTTTGAGGGTTTGACGTCACCCTAGGGATAGAATTTGGAGTGGTGGTGTGGTTGACTTAACACTTGGCACCTTTTTGGATGGTSAGAGGCMTTGGCTTTATGGAGGATACCCTAGTGCATGAGAGGGAGGCCTTTGAAGGCCCAATGTTTCACCTCCAAGCTCAACGACTTAATCCAAGTGCCAAAATGTTGCCCTAAAGGGGTGAAGTCATGCTTCTTTTACGGTTTTCTTATGTGCAAAATCAAATTTAAAGTTGTAAAGGGGAAAAGTAAAAGTGGTTAGCCCCTTACTTTGTGGTTTACCCTAAAGTAAAGTGGACCAACACTTTTTAAAGGATTTGTATAAATAAGAATAATTTTTATTTCATTTTGAACATAACTCTCCCATCTTGGAGAGGATACTTGGCTAAAGTTTGTGCCTCTCTTGGGAAAATTCATTTCTCTCTCTCTCTCTTGTGCTATGGTCTATCTCTTGTCTTGTGGAGTGAAGTGGTGTGCTAGCTCTTGGAGGCTTTTTCTCTTGTTATGGTGATGAAATACTTGGTAACTAGGGTTTATCTTGACATGTTTTTTGGAATTGCTAAGGAAAATTTGCATATTGTTAGTTTTCTTTCTTGTTCCATGGTTTTTATCGTCTCGATCCTTCGAAGAGTATAAGGGCATACACCCTCCACCAAGTTTTATCATTGTTGTTTGTTGAAAGGGTTGTTGCAAAGGTTGCTAGGAGGAGTAAAAGGGCTTACACCCTCCTAGATTTACCTTGTTAGGTTTTACTTGCCCTAGGGAGTAAAATGGCTTACACCCCTAGGGAGGTAGTAGATATAACCTATTACAAGAAGACTCCATAACCCATTTTACAAGGCATTAGTTTAAATTTGCATTGGAGAAATAAAATACTTGGATTGAAATGTGTGATTTTTTGAGATATTGAATTTTTTCAAGTTGAAATATTTTCTTAGTGTTATAAGCTTGTTTGTGCCTAAGGGCGTCCTCTTTAGGCTAATAAATGTATTGTTGTTATAAACTTAAAGCTACAATCATTAGGGCTGCAAAAAACTCTCTCTTTTATTTGTTGCACACTTACCAACAATTGAAATTTACTTGTAAACGTTTATGATTGTTCTACTGCTCATTGTCTATCTTTTTGATGCATTACTTGTTGATTTTTGTGGTTGGATTTTTTTGTTGTAGCATTTGTTTGCTACAACGAATTGGCTGCTATAATAACTTTGTAATAACATCCAATAAACAACCCTAATCACCACCAAAATCTCACTGTAATCATTGGAAGTTGGACTAGTCTTTGCTAGCTTTATTTCTGAGATCTTGTACTAGATTTTGGATGGTTAAATTTGCGGCCATTAACATTTTATGTTGCTGATATATATTTCTATAACTGCTGCAAATTTGGGACAGCAAGTTTTCTTGTTTGTTCCCCTTAGTTTAAACGCTTATATATCTATTATTTCTCTTGTTCCACGCAGGGCTAACATTGTTTTGCAGGTATCTATCACTTGGAAACCATGTGTCCGTCTACAAGAATTCATCCCAAGCCTTTCGTCTCACCACAACTTCAACTATAGGAGCTTCATCTCCATAATCCATCTCATTTCCCCCTAGGGTCACCCGAGATTCCCTCCTTGTGTTGGATTTATCCTTCACTAAAGTGAGGGGAGGGTTTATCTAAGGTGACAGTGGATAAACTCTCCCATGGTTATCGCCATCTCGTGGATAAGGTCATGCTTTTCCCAACCTACAGTTTGTGCAATAACATTTTAGCGTCATTGTTAGGGAGGATTTTGAATCCTCTTTCGTGACCTAACAACACTTTGGCAAACTTTGATCCCAAAGCCTTTCCCGTAAGCTTGCCTGACGACTCCATTTGAGGGAAGTTTCCTTTTCCATTTTTGATGAGTTTTTCATAAAATTCATCTAGCGACTCCATTGAGGTATTACCCTAAGTAATGGAACCATGGGAATTCCATAAGGTGTACCATTCTATTGATGTTCAGAATATCCTTGGATATCCAAATGATTTCTCTATGGAGTGGAGGGAAATTTGCCCTAAATTTAATGGTGATCCAGCTCTAGCAGTTACCCATATCATGAATTATATGAAGTATGCTTCAAGATTAAATGTTCCACATGAAGATGCGCTAATGAAATTTTTTGTTTCTTCTTTGGAATCCTATGCTAAATGAAAGTGTGATAAATGTGCTAAATTTTTGTGTCATCTTTGGAATCTCGTGCTAAATTTTTGTTTCTTTTTTGGAAAATGTGCTAAATGTGCTACATGAAGATGTGCTAATGAAGTATTCTTCAAACTTAAATGTGCTACATTGATATGTGCTAATGAAAATTTTCTACATGAAGATGTGATCTGAAAAGTATCATGTCTTCTACAAAGCTCATTGATTAATTTCTCAGGCATTGTCTGCCAACTACTCATAATTTGCAATATACTTTCCAAGAGCTCAAAGATGCTCTTTGCAGAGAAGGTTTTCCAGTGGATGATGAGACAATAAATGAGGAAACGAAAAACTGAAGAAGAGTGTCATCCACCCATAAAGGAAGAAGTGTTGGAAGAATGTATCCATGAAGAAAGTTGTCAAGGAGATCTCAATGATGAAGACCTGGATAAGACGTCGTGATCCATTATCTCGCTTGATGAAGGTGAAGTTGTCCTGCCTCACCTTCCTCTTGCACATGAAAATGAATAAATGATCAACATAAGTGACTCATATGATCTTGTGGAAGACCCTTCTGACGTGGTTGATCAACATATTGATGATTTCATACATGTTGGGAGACATAGATGGGGTGTGGGTTGCATAAATAATTTTTTACGGAGATCTTATTTACGACATTGAAGGTAGCTCTCAAGCAAAAGAGTTTAAGTTGTCATATTCAGAGGCCTGGTCTCCATGTATATATGATTCATATTTTTGGCATCCTGGTGGTGAATGGCCACAAACTTGTTCCGTCCATGTGAGGATGACTTGCTGCAGCATATTCAGGGTGATTTTCAGTCATCCTTTGGGAGTTGTGATGCACATCCTTTTGGGGATGCAAACCTGTTCTATGAGAATTTTCATCCACTTTCATCCTCAATTTCAAACAAATGCCAGGACGTGGCCATCCCAAAGCAATCAAAGTCTCACTCTACAAAGAGAAAGTATTTTCATCTTGGGGATTTTTACAAGGATTCGTAGATGAAGAGGCAATGTTTTTTCTTTCTCAATATCTGAGCATGTCCCTTACCTCATTTCTTCTTCTTAAGGAAATCATGAGGTCTTGTTGGGATCTCTCATATCTTCTCAGTCTTTAGGAGGAAGTGATCATGCTAATGTGGATGAAGATGAGTCGTCATCTATATATGGTAGCCCTCTTCAGAGATGGATTGATCAAGCTTGTGGCTATCATTTCAGGCAAGATTTTCGAGATGATCAGACTTGCGGCTTCTCTTTCCAGCAGTATTTTCTCCCTCCCGCCAATCTCCATGAGTTTCATTTCATAATTGATTATATGTTTATTTATGCTCATGATTATTATGTGCTTAATTTATCTTTGTTGTATTACATGATTAAGCACATGGTAAGAAGATACCTTGATAAAATGATGAACAAATGGTTGCATTGGTTGTATGACTTCATCTGACATTTCATGACCTAATCCTTAGGGCCCCAGGTAAGTAGGTAGGTCATCTTGCTTTCTTGCATTTGCATCGTGATCGCTCATGATAGCTTAGTTGCATTTCATTTCTGATTTTAATTTACTCTACTTGCATTATTGATTTACATGTTTCTTTTCCATCATATATATGAAAAATACAAAAAAAATATTTTCTAGATTAGTTGTCAATTTTAAATTTTTTATTTTCATTATATGGACAATGAGTAGAGCCACCCTAGATTTTATGGTTTTATGTTTTAGTGTAGGCACATGTCTAACTAGAAGATGTTGGGGTTCCCATGCACTCTACAACAAATAGATGTCCCCAAGTAGGAGCCAGATGTTATCCCCATTTCCTAGAGATAACTAAGGAGATGATGTCTCAAGGCCCTTAGGTTGTTGTTAACCAAAATTTGGTCATCTTTATTTTCCTACTCTTGGATTCATAAAAATCCTTGATATCAAAAGAATACATTTTTGAACTTTTATAAGTTCACTCTGCAGCCCTCAATCTCAGCTTCACCACGCTTGTTTCAAATCAAAAATCTGTTTTTGTATACCTAAGTTACTCAAGATCTTGTCCGGGGGTTCGATTTTGAAGAATCTTTTTAAGTATCATGTTTGTCTCTCCTCTCCTATATTACAATGCTACCATACTTAGAATTTTCACTCAACATCTCTCTCTCTCCATACTTAGTCATTTTTTAGTATTCGCGGGTTCACGGGTTGCCAGACTCATACATCCCCTCACCTCCTTACACTTCCTCACTTCTGCTCCCTCTAAATACATTTCTCCTCCCTCACTTATGCTCCCTCTAACTACATTTCTCCTCCCTCACTTCTGTCATCTACAGTTCTCCCCTTTCCCCCGAACAAATCACAATCCTCATCGGGTTCGCGGACACCGCTCATCCCTCACTACCTTATTCACCTCACTCTCAAACCCGCCAACCGTCCCCACAACCTACAAACTACCTTCTTGACTTCCGCTACCTACAATTTTCCCTTCACTTACCCTTTCGCCTGATTCCCCATACTTAACCATTATTCCAAAGTTTTCCCCTTTTAAACCATGAACCAATAAGAACATTCCACATGGAAGCATGGAATTGTGACACATGATAACTCGTGGAGGGAGACACGTGGAATATTATTATTAGAGACACGTGGAAAGTTATTACAAAGACAAATGGCAGTATATGAATGGCTGATTCATCAATGACTGGGCATGAGATGGACGACAGCGGGATTCCAAAATTATTATTTTATTCGACAATTTTCCAAGGGCCAAATCCTCCAAGCTCCATAATATCCTCTCTTATCGTGTTTCTTGCTAAGTTATCAAACACTTAGTATTATATATCATGAAGAATATAATATCCCAATGCATGTGGGATAGAATTTTAAACCAAAAAGTCGAATTTTATGAAGGGAAGCACGGAAATCAATCCAAGGGATGAGATTTGTCCATCAACTTTGATCGATGATGGCTGAGTGTTGATCTTGCGGAGGCCATAACTTGAGCTCCGGGTGTCGGAATAGCGCAAAATTTATATCGTTGGAAAGATATTTCGATGTAGAAGATGATGGTATATGTTTCAAAGTCTGAAGGTTGCTATATTTTCCCCAGAAATTAAAATATCAGTCAGCTGCATTTTTAATGGGCATGCGTGACAACTCAACTTCACGAACTCATATCTTGAGATCCAGGCGACGGATTTGGATAAATTCTATATCGTTGGAAAGATGAGACGATGAAGAGCACATCAGAAGTGGTTTACGTGGTTAAAAATTTGGTTTTCACTTCTATAAAAGTATATTACAATCATCCTATTTTAATGAGAAATTAATTAAATTGTGAAAATAAAAGTTTATTTTAAAAACTTTTATTAAAAAAGGGAAAGAAACAATTGAGACGGTTCGTGTAACCATCAATGAATACAATAAAATGACAAAAAACAAGCAAGTGAAGAGAGATTAATGGGAGATACCATCATAGTAAGTTTATACTGATCACATCATTCTTTCTTTATGAAGTCCTTCATCTAGTTACTCCACCTTTTTAAATAGAAAGGTTTAACTGGAGACTGATAATTTCTTTTTTCTTCTTACCAAGTCTTGTTGTCTTTTGCCTCTCACTTTCCTCCTTCTAAAAACTTCATTCTTATACATATTTGCTTTATGGTCCGTGAGAGCCCCAATCCTAGTCTTTATGACAAACCCATTTAAATTTCTGAGAATATGTAATAAACTATATATTTTTTAGAAATTTCAAGAGAGTTATTTTGGGAACAATCTTGATTGTACTTTGTAAGCGAGTTTTCTGAATATAAAGTATTTGAGGTTGATCTATCATTATCTTTATTTGAGCTGCCCATATATCACTTTGTCAAAGTTCTCTTATGTATGCAGATCGTTTCCTTTTATTTTTATGTGACCGGAAATCTTTGGCCACTATGATGGATGTGAGGAAATTTTGCTTCTTTACTTTAAATGTGTGAACATGTGTGGTTCCTGGTTCATTCTCGGGAACTTTCTTTAAAAGAAAATAAAAACATTTTATGTTTTTGCATCTTTACTTTTTCTTTGATTACCACGATGGACTTCTGTAAATTCCCACATTTTGAAGACCTAGAGTCCCACGAAATCATAACAGAGGAGTACCACCTCTATAAAAACGCAGGGGGATTTGTATCCTCGTGAGGTTGTCGTTTCGATCCTAACGGATTCAAACATCAACATTTTTGGTGACCATACTGGGGAACAATTTATTTTCAAGATATTTGAGGAACTAGAAATCTCCATGGCTCAAAGTTTCGAGAAGAAGATTCAAGAAAATTGTTGCTTATTTTAAGCATGACTCACTTTTTTTGTGATTTCAAAAAGAAACGAGAAGCACCAAAGATTAAGGGGAATGAACTCCCTCGCAACTCCATTGAAAAAATTCAAAATGAAGGGTTTCATTCATGTCATAATGCTTCTTTATATTCTTCATCAGGCCCATCAATGGCTTTGCAAGATTCGACAAAAAGGAGAAATACTCAAAGAAGGAGGTGATTTCATAATACCCCTTTAAATCTACCAGAACTAGACTTTCAAATGCCCAATATTCTTGTTGAAATTTTTTCTACATTCTTTGGGGATGCTTCAGAAGATGCAGAGAAACACTTGATTAATTTTAAAGGTATATGTTATGATTTCAATCTCACCGAGGACAATGTTACATGTAGATTATTCCTACAAACTCTGAGAGAGGATGCTCTTGAATGGTATAGTTCATTAATGCCTAACTCCATTACTAACTGGGATGTGTTAGAAGATTCATTTGCAGAAAATTTTAACCCAAAGGTACATTGATATGTTTTTGCTGATGTTTTAAATGTTGTTGCCCACCCACCCTCTCCCACATGGACACAAAAGGATGAAATCAATTATTCAGAAGAAGGATATCATGAAACACTGCAAGAATTTTCTGAATCAAATCTTGTTGTTGCGAATGAAGGAAAGAATTTCAAAGACCAAGAAAATGATATCAGCATCTCATATACTCCATATGAGGAAGAAATTAAAGAGTCTCCACCAAATATGCAAGAAGAATTCAGCCAAAATAAAGAAGAATTGGTGGAATAAAACAATTTTGAGAATAAAGAAGATAGTCATTGCATAGAAGAAGAACATTGCCAAGACATTGCCAATGAAACAATAATCTTGAATGTGGAAAAAGAAGAAAATTTTAGCCTCATATATACTCCATATGAAGATATTTCAAGCAGCAAATTTGATAATGAAATTGAGGATCCTCCACCAAATACACAAGAAGATTTCATCCTTGTGATAAATGATGAAACATCACGAGAACTTGTAGCAAAAAGAATTGATGAAAGAAATGAATCTTGAAAAGAATGATGAACAAGATCACCTGTACAAGAAAGAAGAATATTTTCAAGAGATTTTTTATGAATCAAGAACCATGGAAGTGGTTGTAAATAAAGAAAAGGATGAATGCATTCTTATGTC
>JASDQU010307788.1:4090-31679 GCA_032191745.1 Picea mariana
AGACACATGTAAGATATTGCAGATTAATAGAGAAGAAGAAGAAGTTGGTGGACGTAGCCCCATACTGGGGTGAACCACGTATATTCTGTGTCTTGATGTGATTTGTGCGATGTTGATTATGTGATTATTTGCTTAGTGCTGTTGATGTTATGTATAATGAATGCATATGATGTTCTAGCTTAGTGCTTAATGATGTGAATGAATGCTATATCTGAGCTAATGCTGCTTGCTAAGTAATTGGAAGTGTTAGATCTTGATTGTTACTACGTTGTTCTGTAATAAGGGTTAATCTGTGATGTAAATGAGAATCATAACCTAATGCATATTGTTGGATAAGTTCCTTGCTAAGAATTGTAATCATAGATCTGTGTCCCAGCTTGGTCATAGACACCTGAGTCCTACAACACCCCTGCCTCTACCTCAGGTGAGACTTCATCTGCTTCGTAGGTGTTGCTGAAAGGGATGATAGTTAGGATTTTGTTGGTGTGCTGTTGAAGTGTTGAACCCTAGGTCTGCCCCTGTGCCAACAAATGGTTCCGTTGCTGGGACTTGAAACTGTGATTGCTGGGAACTGAAGAAAAGATAAAGCTTTGTGCGTAGATCTGTTGCTGTAGTGCACAATATTCTACTTGACTTGTGAAGATCTGTGCTAAAAAATAAACCAAATCTGAAGAAAAGAGGTAAGATCTTAAGGCTTCGTGCTCTGGTAAAGGTAAGATAAGTGGAAATTTTTGTTTCAAAAATATGAATCTAGGTATGCTTGATAGATTTTTTCCTAGTCTCAAAACTAGGGCACGGTTAGAAGAAAGAGTTGATCTAAACAAATTTGATAGAAATAGAGAAAGATATGTTATTTCTATGCATAGAAAGAAATTTTGGACTAATAAGTGGATGCAGGAACCTAGAAGGAAGTCTTGCAGAATGCAGGTCCATCACCATGATCCCAGAGTGCAGTATAGGAAAGGATGGGGATCGTCTAAAAGAAAGAGAGGATTGACACTATGTTATAATTACAGAAGACCGGGACATGTTGCTAAAGAATGCCCTGGTATAGACACTCTTTGTCTTTGTTGTAAAGCTATTGGTGATGAGGTTGAGGATTTCCCAAGGATGATTGCTAAAGTTGAAAAGATGAACATGAGACAAGATGACTATAAAGAAGGTCAAGAGACTAAGGATATGTTAAAGAATCATACAAAAAAAGAGTCAGAGACTATGTTAATACAGTTAAAAGAAGAAATGGATGATCACAGAGACATAAATTTACCAGAGTTCCTGAAAGAAAACAATGCATAGTTACAAGAATAGAAGACTTCGACATAGACTGTGTATTAGATGAAGAAACACATGTGAATATTATGCCAGAAAGCACTTGGGAAATTTTGGGAAAGCTTGCTATGATACCTTCATTGGGAAGGATAGGCATGTTTAAAGGAAAGATGATGACCCTATGTTGAAGAGTTAATAATATACCTATGATTTCTCATGGAACTACGACTGAAGAAGAATTTGAAGTTATTAGGTTTGTTGAGAACAACGCCCATTTTTCATTTTTATTGGGAAAGACTTGGATTGAGAAGGATCAGATCATAAGGAAAGTAGAGGAGGAAGCCACAGAAAAGAGAAAGCAAGAATTAAGGGACTTCATAACCAAAAGAATAATGTGACTAATAGAAGAACAGGAGGATCAATCGAAGCAACCGAGGGATGGAGAATTAGCTAACGAATTTGGAAGAACACATGAAGACTTAAAGAACCTATTCATGTAAGAAAAAAGTATGTCCACCCAAGACCTAGTAAGAAAAGAGGTATTTTCTCCAAACCCTTTGAAAGAACATCAACAGTGCGAAGCTACTAGGCTAAGAGAAAGTAAGAATAAGAATGGAAAGAGGAATCCAGAGACACAGATCACAGGAAAGAATGAAAGGAAGCTTAATAAGAAGAAAGCTAAGTGAGAAAAACTATGGGAAGTTCTAGAGAAGACTTCGCAGGAGGCAGATCTGCAAAACTTGAACTTCACTGAAATAACAGAACAATGCAGAATGGGACTTCACCATGACGAAGATATATGACCATTGGAGGCACCCCGACCATTAGAATGACGCTCTAGAATGGATAGAAACATATTTATTTTTGGAAAGACCGCCGTTGGACCATTGAGATCGTGCCACAACAGATGGAATCATATTGATTGAGGCATTCCTACCCGTTGGAGGAATCCATTACGATGTTACTTATTTAACCCGTCGGATGCTGCACCAGGACCACTTTTTAAAAACAGTGATTATCTGAGCTAACAAATAATCCATTGTATCGCACTGTGCTTTCTAGACCTTGCCATCCATTGGATTACCTCATTTGTCTGTTCGCCTACCCGAGTTATTTTATTATGAGTGTGCATGTCGGGCGAACATAACACAATAGAGAAGTTCGTGGAGGATATTTTGGTAGACCTCATGGCTGAGAAAGTTACGTCTGTAGGAATACAGGCACCGTCGACTAGAGGATTGCAAGCATCCCCCTCGACTGCATGTCGATCTAGCCGAACCACGACTGAGAAGCAAAGAAAACACCACAATGATCTGGCTAACGAGAAGCAGATCCCATCAGTCTTGCCGAACTACATCCTACCTTTGGATAGCACAGTTAACCATGACAACATCGCACGTGATTTCAAATACACGCTAATCACTGCGTACCTCCCAAAGAGGATACACGCAGTTGGACACTAGTTAGGACATATCCCAGTTCTTAAGAAGAACGACTTCAACCTAGGAGACTGAAAGAACTACGTGATGCTCGCTCCACATCAGTATTTGATGAAGATGACTCGGAAGAAGCAACACATAGTCTCCCATCCGTGGATAAAGGAGCTCGTGCAGTCGACGATCCTAAATGTAATGAAGATCCCCCACTTCGGTCGACATCAGAAAGTTAACGCTTGCGTTAAATTCCTCCTGTCGTGCTACCATGGAGGGTATATGTGGCTTGAGAGGTGCATGATTGTGGATCCAACGCTGATCCATCTCATCACAAGACTGAGTATGTAGGGACAGAACCCTCACCAATTCTACCCAGGGAAGACCTCAGATCTCTCCCTGGCACAACGTATAAAGGAAGATTACGATGATGTAGAAAAGGGAAAGCAAGGCTACAAGGTAGCCTCCATCCAGGATGGCACAGTGCACCTAGCTTATCAGCTCCTTTCTAGTAAGCTTGTTGGAAAGAGCCGTCCGACACAGGTCATTGGATTTGTAGTAGGCCTCACAGGGAAGTGTGTCAAAGAAATGAAAATGAACTGGGTGAGTTACCTCGTCAACGAGTTGGAGAAGGACTACCACGATGCGTAGGATCAGGGATATGAGTTTCATTTTATTTGTCTATTAGTATTGATCACATTTGTCGCCTGGAAAATTTCGGAAGGAGTAGGCTTCCTCGACGTTGAGCCATCAGAGCCATTGGCCGCAAGGTTCTCCACCTTGTGGTATACGAATGATATGACGAAGCAGTGGAAATTGAATGCGGTATTCCATGCTTACTACCTACAACTGAAGTGCATCATTGAAGCATTTCCATAAATTATGTTGAATACCTTGCATAAGTATGGGCCGCTAGCGAAGTTCCACGTAGATTGACACTTTGTCTGCATCACCGCACGCAGGGATGAAAACAAGGAGGAGCTGCAGTCCTACTATAAGTTGATCCATGAAGACCAAGAAGATATCACTAAGGAATGGCTAACATAGTTCCTTGTACTGATCAAATATGCAGAACTCTCTGACCCCGACATCATCGGAAGTCCATTGGTCACTCGGGTCGAACATGATGAAAAGACTAGCGCGAAGAAAAAGAAGAAAAAAGAGGAAGTGTGGAACATAGAAAGTGATGAGGAGGACAATGCCTCAAAGGAAAGTAGCTCTGAATCACCTACAGGAGGAGGAGGTGGAGACGAAGTGAACCAATAGGAAGGAAGGGAAGAAGGAGACGAGCAAGACAAAGGTGAAGTTACATCACTGAAGGATCCCCTTATAGAGGCCGAGACATCAAAGAAAAGAAAGGTTTCTTTGCAGAAACCCTCAGCGAGAACGAAGACATGAGCCAATAAGCCTCAGTCAAAGAATGTTCTCACAGTGGATGATGTCGATCTCATCATCGCAACCATGGAGGACGCCTCAGAGGATATCTTGTAGAGACATGAAGAAAAGAAACAAACACTGTATGAAAGAATAGAGAAAGAACTCAAGGACATACATGAAGCCATCTATTCAAGCCGCGCAATACCTACTACGACTTCGTCATAAAAAATTGTAGAATTGGGGGATGAGCCCACCTAATTACGAAGTCTATCATATGGAACCAAGGCCCAACTTCATCGAGTCCAAGAAGAAAATGAGTAGGCCACAGAGTCCTTGAAGCAAGAAAAGGAGGAGGTCGTAGAGCAACTTTGAGTTGCACAGAAGGAGAAAAATGAAATTCAGGCGAAGTTCGAGCAAAACAATGCGAAGATACAGGAAGAAAAACACCAACTGCTCGCAGAGCAGATTGCGATCAAAGAGGCAGTGACTAGAGCACTTCGCTCTATGCCAGGCTTGGCGCAGGAGGAAGAAGAGTCCACCGAGATACAAGTAGGGAAGCTCACTGAGGCCATTCAGTAGATTCAAGCAAGAGTAATAGAGCTAGAACTTCAAGCAATGTCGAGCACTCCCCAAGAAGTGTGCAATCAAAGGGAAGAAATCGCTAGGAATGCAGTAGAAAGAATCAGAGCACTCGCCTCAGAGTGATCAAAGTGCGTAGACCTATGAGTGCCTTGTAGAATATCCGAAGATGAGGAAATTAGAAGCACAACTCCAGGAGGCAAAGCAATAGGCGTCCACCGTGCAGGCCCAAATGAAGCTGCTTACTGTAGTTGAGAAGATGAAAAGATCATAGAAACAATGCATAGTTCAACAATAGATTACTGCTATCCAGAGAAAATTCATTGAAGTGACACAGAGACTATAGTTGGTGCAATACGAATCCTGCACGATTTTTGAAGAAGTTGAAGGACAAGGCTCGTAGCAAGACCAACTTGTTGCGATAGTGGAACAACGATTGAAAGGGCATGTTACTGAGCAAGTGATTTAGGAGTTCACTGAGCAGGAAGCACTGGTGAAGCAGCAAGTCGAGGTAGCTCGAGCTAATCTTGAGGCCTTTGAAGAAGTGTTTCCCAGATCCGAGTGACTCGGGAAGAGTCACAGGTGAGTGTTGGGGGCCTTTTGGCCCTTGACCAAGTTTTGAGGAAACATTGGTCGTGTTTGACCACTATTGGGACTTTGATAGGCTATTCAAATATGGAGCGCCCAGGCGGAGCAAAGATCGCATGATCTCACTCATTTTGCGGGCTTGTGGACCCAATAAAGGGTTTTAGGGTTTATGTAACAAGTTAAGGGATGTCGACCCATGGGTTTACCCATGATTATGCCTTTTTCTAATGTATAACTAGGTAGTTAGGTGATGTAAGAACTAGTTACTTGTGATCGGCTTAGTGCAAGAAGTTGTAAGTGCTTTGCGCAGACATACTGTGTAAGGCTTTGTGCTATCAAGGAGTTGGCTTTGTGCCTTGATTTGATTTTGAGGAAGGTGGATCTAGTGCACTGTGCGCAGATCACTTGTCCAATGCGAGGCTTGGCTCTGTGGCTCTGTGCACAGGAGCAGATGCATGTAAGAGATTGTAGACTAATAAAGAAGAAGAAGAAGAAGTTGGTGGACGTAGCCCCACACTGGGGTGAACCATGTATATCCTGTGTCCTGATGTGCTTTGTGCGATGTTGATTATGTGATTATTTTCTTAGTGCTGTTGATGTTATGTATAATGAATGCATCTGATGTCTTAGCTTAGTGCTTAATGCTGTGAATGAATGCTAGATCTGAGCTAATGTTGCCTTCTTAGTAACTGGAAGTGTTAGATCTTGATTGTTACTGCACTATTCTGTAACAAGGGTTAATCTGGGATGTACATGAGAATCATAACCTAATGCATATTGTTGGCTAAGTGCCCTACTAAGTATTATAATCATAGATCTGTGTCCCATCCTAGTTGTAGACATCTGAGTCCTACAACCCCCCTGCCTCTACCTCGGGTGAGACTTCATATGCTTCACAGGTGTTGCCGAAGGAGCCGATAGTTAGGGTTTTGTTGGTACGCTGTTGAATCATTGAACCCTGGGTCTGCCCTTGTGCCAACAAATGGATCAGTTGTCGGGACCTGAAACTGTGATTGCTGGGAACTGAAGAAAATATCAGAAAGCTCTGTGCATATATCTGTTGTTGTAGTGCGTAGTATTCTACTTGACCTGTGAAGCTCTGTGCTAAGAAAGAAACCAGATTTGAAGAAAAGAGGTAAGATCTTAAAGCTTTGTGCTTTGGTAAAGGTAAGATAAGTGGAAATTATTGTTTCGAAAATATAAATCTAGGTATGCTTGATAGATTTTTTCCTAGTCTCAAAACTAGGGCACGGTTAGAAGAAAGAGTTGATCTAAAGAAATTTGATAGAAATAGAGAAAGATATGTTATTTCTATGCATAGAAAGAAATTTTGGACTAATAAGTGGATGCAGGAACCTAGAAGGAATTTTTGCAGAATGCAGGTCCATCACTGTGATCCCAGTGCGTAGTACATGAAAGGCTGGGGATCATTTAAAATAAAGAGAGGATTGACACTATGTTATAATTGCAGAAGACCGGGAAATCTTGCTAAAGAATGCCCTGGTATAGGCCCTCTTTGTCTTTGTTGTAAATCTATTGGTCATGAGGTTGAGGATTTCCCAAGGATGATTGATAAAGTTGAAAAGATGAACATGAGACAAGAAGACTATAAAGAAGGTCAAGATACTAAGGATATGTTAAAGAATCATACAAAAAAAAAGTCAGAGACTATGTTAATACAGTTGAAAGAAGAAATGGATGACCACAGAGACATCAGTTTACGAGAGATCCTGAAAGAAAAATAGTACATAGTTACAAGAATAGAAGACTTCGACATAGACTGTGTATTAGATGAAGAAACACATGTGAATATTATGCTAGAAAGCACTTGGGAAATTTTGGGAAAGCCTGCTATGATACCTTCATTGGGATGGATAGGCTTGTTTAAAGGAAAGTTGATAACCCTATGTGAAAGAGTTAATAATATACCTATGATTTATCATGGAATTACGACTGAAGAAGAATTTGAAGTTATTAGGTTTGTTGAGAACAACACCCCTTTTTTACTTTTATTGGGAAATACTTGGATTGAGAAGGATCAGATCATAAGGAAAGCAGAGGAGGAAGCCACAGAAAAGAGAAAGCAATAATTAAGGGAATTCATAACCAGAAGAATAGCGCGAATAATAGAAAAACAAGAGGATCATTCGAAGCAACCAAGGGACAAAGAATCAATTGTCGAAGTTGAAAGAACACAGGAAGACTTAAAGAACCTGTCCATGCAAGAAAAAAGTATGTCCACCCAGGACCTAGTAAGAAAATAGGTATTATCTCTGAACCCTTTGAAAGAACATCACCAATGCGAAGCTACCAGGCTAAGAGAAAGTAAGAATAAGAATGGAAAGAGGAATCCATAGACTCAGATCATAGGAAATAAGGGAAGGAAGCTCAATAAGAAGAAAGATAAGCTAGAAAAACTACGGGAAGTTCCAGAGAAGAATTCGTAGGAGGTAGATCTGCAGAACTTGAACTTCATCGGAATAACAGAACAACACAGAATGGGACTTCACCACAATGAAGCTATATGACCATTGGAGGCACCCCGACCATTAGAATCACGCTCCAAAATGACTAGAAACACAATTATTGTCGAAAAGACCGCTGTTGGACAGTTGAGACTATGCCACAACGGATGGATTCATGTTGATTGAGGCATTCCTACCCATTGGAGGAATCCATTAAGAAGTTACTTATTTAACCCGTCGGATGCTACACCGGGACCACTTTTTGCAAACCGTGATTATCCAAGATAACAAATAATCCATTGTATCATGTTGTGCTTTCTAGACCTCACCATCTGTTGGATTACCTCATTTTTCTGTTTGCCTACCCGAGTTATTTGATTACGAGTGTGCATGTCGGGAAAACGTAGCATAGTAGAGAAGTCTGTGGAGGAGATTCTGGTAGACCTCATGGATGATAGAGTTATGTCTGTAGGAATACAGGCATCATTGAATGGAGGATTGAAAGCATCCCCCTTGACTGCATGTTGGTCTAGCCAAACCGTGACTGAGAAGCGAAGCAAACACCGTGACGATCTAGATAACATGAAGCAGATCCCTTCGATCTTGCCAGACTACATCCTACCTTTGGCTGGTGCGGTTAACCGCGACAACATCCCATGATATTTCAAATACGCGTTGATCACTACATACCTCCTGAAGGGGATACGCGTAGTTGGACCCCCGTTAGGACATATCCCAACTCTTAAGAACAACGAATTCAACCTAGGAGACCGGAAGAACTATGCTATGCTTGTGCGACATCGATATTTGGTGAAGACGATTGGGAATAGGCAGCACATAGTCTCCCAGCCATGGATAAAGGAGCTCGGGCAATCGATGATCCTGAATGTAATGAATATCCCCCACTTTGGCCAACATCAGGAGGTCAACGCTTGTGTTAAAATCCTCCTGTCGTGATACTATGGAGGGTATCTGTGGCTTGATAGATGCATGACTGTGGATCCAATGCAGATACATCTCATCACATGACTGAGTATGTAGGGACCAGACCCTCACCAGTTCTACCTAGGGAAGACCTTAGATCACTCCCTGGCACAACGAATAAAGGATGATTACGACGATGTAGAAAAGGGAAAGAGAGGCTACAAGGTTGCCTCCATAAAGGATGGCACAATGCACCTAGCTTGTCAGCTCATTGCTGGTAAACTTATCAGAAAGAACTGTCCGACACATGTCACTGTATTTGTAGTGGACCTTCCAGGGAAGTGTGTTGAAGGAATTCAAATGAACTGGGCTAGTTACCTTGTCAACGAGTTGAAGAAGGACTGCCGCTAAGCGCATGATCAGGGATATGAGTTTCATTTTAGTTGGCTACTATTATTGATCGCATTTGTCACCTGGAAACTACCGGAAGGAGCAACCTTCCCCGACGTTGAGCCATCAGAGCCGTTGTCCGCAAGGTTATCCACCTTGTGGTACACAAATGATATGGCGAATCAGTATAAATAGAACACGGTGTTCAATGCTTACTACCTACAGCTAAAGCACGCCATTGAATCATTTCCATGAATGACCCCAAATACCTTGCATCAGTACATGCTGCTAGTGAAGTTCTGCGCATATCAACACTTTATCTACATTACCGCATGCATGGATGAAAGCAAGGAGGATCTACAGTCCTACTATAAGTTGATCGATGAGGACCTAGAAGAGATCACTAAGGAATGGACAACATATTTCCTCGTACTGTTCAAAGATGCATAACTCTCCGACCTCGACATCATCATAAGTCCATTGGTCACCCGGTTCAAACATGATGGACATACTAGCGCGAAGAAAAAGAAGAAAAAAGATGAAGTGCAGAACATAGAAAGTGACGAGGAGGACATCGCCTCAGAGGAAAGTAGGCCTGAATCACATGCAGAAGGAGGAGGAGGAAATGAAGTGAACCAAGAGGAAGGAGGGAAAGAAGTAGACAACCAAGACAAAGGTGAAGTTACACTGCTAAAGGATCCTCTTACAAAGGTAGATACATCGAAGAAAAGAAAGGTTTCTCCACAGAAACCCTCAACGAGAAAGAAGATCTGAGCCAATAAGCCTCAGTCAAAGAATGTGCTCATAGTGGACAATGTCGATCTCATCATCATAGCCGTGGAGGACCCCTAAGAGGATATCTTATAGAGACCTGAAGCGAAGCAAGAAAGACTGTATGAAATAATAGATGAAGAACTCAAGGACATACAACAAGCCATCTATTCGAGCCATGCAGTTCCTACTGTTCCTTCGTCACCGAAAATTGAAGAATTGGGGGATGAGCACACCCAATTACGAAGGCTAGAATATGAAACCGAGGCTCGACTTTGTTGATTCCAAGAAGAAAAGGAGAAGGCCACAAAGGCCTTGAAGCAAGAAAAGGAGGAGGTCCTAGAGAAACCTCAAGTTGCGCAGAAGGAGAAAAATGAAATTTAGGCGAAGTTGCAGCAAAACAATGAAAAGATACAGGAAGAAAAAGACCAACTGCTCGCAGAGTAGATTGTGATAAAAGAGGCAGTGACTAAAGCACTTCACTCTGTGCCAGTATTGGCATAGGAGGAAGAAGATTCCACCGAGATACAAGTGGGAAAGCTCGCTGAGGCCATTCAACAACTTCAAGCAAGAGTAACAGAGCTAGAACTTCAAGCAGTGTCGAGCACTCCGCAAGAAGTGCACGATCAAAGTGAAGAAGTCACTAGGAACACAATAGAAAGAATTAGAGCACTTGCCTCAGAGTGTAAGAAACTAAGTGATCGAACTGTGCAGACCTATGAGCGCCTTGCAAACGATTCGGAGCTGAGGAAATTAGAGGCACATCTCCAGGAGGTGAAGCAACAGATGTCCACTGTGCAAGCACAGATGAAGCTGCTTACTGCAGTCGAGAATATGAAAAGATCATAGGAACAATGTGCAGTTCAGCATGAGATTATTGCTATCCAGAGCAAAGTCATGGAAGTGACACAGAGACTACAGTTGGTGCAGGACAAAGCCTGCATGGTTTTTGAAGAAGTTGAAGGACAAGGCTCACATCTAGACCAATTGGTTGCGACAATGGAACGATGCTTGGAAGGGCCCGCTACTGAGTAAGTGATTCAGGAGTTCTCTGAGCAGGAAGCTCTGGTGAAGCACCAAGTCGAGGCAGCTTGAGCTAAGCTCGAGGCCTTTGAAGCAGTGTTGCCCAGATATGAGTGACTCAGGACGAGTCACAGGTGAGTGTTGGGGGCTTGTTGGCCCTCGGCCAAGTTTTGAGGAAACATTGGTTGTGTTTGACCACTTTTGGGACTTCGATAGGCTGGTCGAAGATGAAGCGCCCAAGTGGAGCAGAGATTGCGGGATTTGACTCATTTTGCAGGCTTGTGGACCCAACAAAGGGTTTTAGGGTTTATGTAACGAGTTAATGGATTTTGGCCCATGGGTTTACCCATGATTAGGCTTTTTTGTAATGTATAAATAGGTAGCTAGGTGATGTAAGAACTAGTTACTTGTGATTGGCTTAGTGCAAGAATTTGTAAGTTCTTTGTGCAGACATACTGTGTAAGGATTTGTGCTATCAAGGAGTTGGCTCTGTGCCTTGACATCATTTTGAGGAAGGTGGATCTAGTGCGATGTGCGCGGATCACCTGTCCCGTGTGAGGCTTGGATCTGTGGCTCTGTGCATAGGAGAAAACACATATAAGAGATTGCAAACTAATAAAGAAGAAGAAGAAGAAGTTGGTGGACGTAGCCCCACACTGGGGTGAACCACGTATATCTTGTGTCCCGATGTGCTTTGTACGATGTTGATTATGTGATTATTTGCTTAGTGCTGTTGATGTTATCTATAATGAATGCATCTGATGCTGTAGCTTAATGCTTAATGATGTGAATGAATGCTAGATCTGAGCTAATGATGCGTGCTGAGTAACTGGAAGTGTTAGATCTTGATTGTTACTGCACTGTTATGAAATAAGGGTTAATCTATGATGTACATGAGAATCATAACCTAATGCATGTTGTTGGCTAAGTGTCCTTCTAAGTATTGTAATCACAGATCTGTGTCCCAGCCTGGTTGTAGAGACTTGAGTCCTACAACCCCCATGCCTCTACCTCGAGTGAGACTTCATCTGCTTTGCAGATGTTGCCGAAAGGGCTGGTAGTTAGGGTTTTTTTGGTGCACTGTTGAAGTGTTCAACCCTGGGTCTTCCCTTGTGCCAACAAATGGTTCCGTTGTCAGGACTTGAAACTTTGATTGCTGGGAACTGAAGAAAAGATAAATCTATGTGCGTAGATCTATTGCTGTAGTGCGCAGTATTCAACTTGACTTGTGAAACTTTGTGCTAAGAAAGAAATCGGATCTGAAGAAAAGAGGTAAGATCTTAAAGCTTTGTGCTCTGGTAAAGGTAAGATAAGTGGAAATTTTTGTTTCGAAAATATGAATCTAGGTATGTTTGATAGATTTTTTCCTAGTCTCAAAACTAGGGCACAGTTAGAATAAAGAGTTGATCTGAATAATTTTGATAGAAATAGAGAAAGATATGTTATTCCTATGCATAGAAAGACTAATAAGTGGATGCAGGAACCTAGAAGGAATTTTTACAGAATATAGGTCCATCACTGTGGTCCCAGTGCACAGTACAAGAAAGGCTGGGGATATTTTAAAAGAAATAGAGGATTGAAACTGTGTTATAATTGCCAAAGACTGAGACATCTTGCTAAAGAATGCCCTGGTATAGGCCCTCTTTGTCTTTGTTGTAAAGATAATGGTCATGAGGTTGAGGATTGCCCAATGATCATTGCTAAAGTTGAGAATTTGAACATGAGACAAGAAGACTATAAAGAAGGCCAAGAGACTAAGGATATGTTAAAGAATCATACAGGAAAAGAGTTAGAGACTATGTTAATACAATTAAAAGAAGAAATGGATGATCACAGAGACATCAGTTTACTAGAGATCCTGAAAGAAAAACAATGCATAGTTACAAGAATAGAAGACTTCGACATAGACTGTGTTTAGATGAAGAAACACATGTGAATATTATGCCATAAATCATTTGGGAAATTTTGGGAAAGCCTTCTATGATACCTTCATTGGGAAGGATAGGCTTGTTTAAAGGAAAGATGATAACCCTATGTGGAAGATTTAAGAATATACCTATGATTTCTCATGGAACTATGACTGAAGAATAATTTGAAGTTATTAGGTTTGTTGAGAACATCGCCCCTTTTTCACTTTTATTGGGAAAGACTTGGATTGAGAAGGATCAGATAAGAAGGAAAGCAGAGTAGGAAGCCACAGAAAAGAGAAAGCAAGAATTAATGGACTTCATAACCATAAGAATAACACGATTAATAGAAGAACAAGAGGATCCGTCGAAGCAACCAAGGGCCAGAGAATTAGTTGTCGAAGTTGAAAGAACATAGGAAGACTTAAAGAACCTGTCCATGCAAGAAAAAAGTATGTCCACCCAGGACCTAGTAAGAAAAGAGGTATTATCTCCAAACCCATTGAAAGAACATCAACAGTGCGAAGCTTCTAGGCTAAGAGAAAGTAAGAATAAGAATGGAAAGATGAATGCAAAGACTCAGATCATAGGAAAGAAGGCAAGGAAGCTCAGTAAGAAGAAATTTAAGTTAGAAAATCTACATGAAGTTCTAGAGAAGACTTCATAGGAGGCAGATTTGTAAAACTTGAACTTCGTTGGAATAATAGAACAAAGCAGAATGGGACTTCACCACGATGAAGCTATATGACCGTTGGAGGCACCCCGACCATTAGAATGACGCTCTAGAATGGCTACAAATGCAGTTATTTCCGTAAAGACCGCCATTGGACTGTTGAGATCATGCCACAATGGATGGATTCGTATTCATTGAGGCATTCCTACCCGTTGGAGGAATCCGTTACGACGTTACTTATTTAACACGTCGGACACTGTAGTGAGACCAATTTTTTCAAACCATGATTATTTGAGCTATGAGAGGAGCCATTGTATCCCACTATGCTTTCTAGACCTCGCCATCTATCAAATTAACTCATTTGTCTGTTCACCTACCTGATTTATCTGATTATGAGTGTGCATGTTGGGCGAACGTAGCGCAGTAGAGAAGTTTGTGGAGGGGATTTTGGTAGACCTCATGGATAAGAGAGTTATGTCTATAGGAATTCAGGCATCGTCGACTGGAGGATTGCCAACATCCCCCTCGACTGCACATCGGTCTAGTTGAACCGCAACTGAGAAGCGAAGAAAACACCGCGATGATCTGGCTAACGCGGAGAAGATACCGTCAGTCTTACTAGACTACATCCCTCCTTTCGCTGGCGTGGTTAACTGCGAGAGTATCCCACGGGATTTTGAATACATGTTGATCACTGTGTACCTCCCGAAGGGGATACGCGTAGTTGGACCCCAGTTAGGACATATCCTAGCTCTTAAGGACAATGAATTCAACCTAGGAGACCAAAAGAACTATGCGATTCTTGCGCTGCATCGGTATTTGATGAAGATGACTAGGAAGAAGCAACGCATAGTCTCCCAGCCATGGATAAAGGAGATCGCAAAGTAGATGATCTTGAATGTAATGAATATCTCCCACTTTGCCCGACATCAGGAGATTAATGCTTGCATTAAAATCCTCCTGTCATGCTATCATGGAGGGTGTCTGTGGCTTGATAGGTGCATGACTGTTGATATGGCTCTGATCCATCTCATCACAGGAATGAGTATGTAGGGACCAGAACCTCACTAGTTCTACCCAGGGAAGACCTCAGATCGCTCCCTGGAACAATGTATAAAGGAAGATTATGAAGATGTAGAAAAGGGAAAGCGAAGTTACACCACCAAAGGATACCCTTATAGAGGCTGGGATATCGAAGAAAATAAAGGTTTCTCCGCATAAACCTTCTGCGAGAAAGAAGACATGAGCCAATAAGCCTCAGTCAAAGAATGTGCTCACAGTGGACGATGTCGATCTCATCATCGTAGCTATGGAGGACACCTTAGAGGATATCCTGTAGAGACATGATGTAAAGCAATAAACACTATATGAAAGAATAGAGAAAGAACTCAAGGACATACAACAAGCCATCTATTTGAGCCACACAATACCTATTTCACCTTCGTCATTGGAAATTGCATAATTGGGGGATGAGCCCACCCAATTACGAAGGTTAGTAGATGCAACCGAGGCTCACCTTCATCGATTCCAAGAAGAAAAGGAGTAGGCCACAGAGGCCTTGAAGTAAGAAAAGGAGGAGGCCCTAGAGAAACTTCGATTTGCGCAGAAGGAGAAAAATGAAATTCAGGTGAAGTTTGAGTAGAACAATGCGAAGATACAGGAATAAAAATACCAACTGCTCGCAGAGCAGATTGCGATCAAAGAGAAAGTGAATAAATCACTTCGCTCTGTGCCGAGATTGGCGTAGGAGGAAGAAGAGTCCATCGAGATACAAGTGGGGAAGCTCACTGAGGCCATTCAACAACTTCAAGCAAGAGTAATGGAGCTAGAACTTCAAGCAGTGCCAAGCACTCTGCAAGAAGTGCACGATCAAAGTGAAGAAATCACCAAGAACACAATAGAAATAATCAGATCACTCACCTAAGAGTGTAAGCAACTAAGTGATCAAAGTGCGCAGACCTATGAGTGCCTTGTAGAAGATCCAGAGTTGAGGAAATTAGAAGCACAACTCCAGGAGGTGAAGTAGCAGGTGTCCTCCATGATAGCGCAGATGAAGTTGCTTACTGCAGTCGAGAAGATGAAAAGATCACAGGAACAACTCACAATTCAATAACAGATTACTGCTATCCAGAGAGAAGTCATGGAAGTGACACAAAGACTATAGCTGGTGTACGACGAAGCTTGCATGAATTTTGAAGAAGTTGAAGGAAAAGGCTCACAGCTAGATGAACTGGTTGCGACAATGGAACATTGCCTGGAAGGGCCTGTTATTGAACAAGTGATTCAAGATTTCTCCGAGCAGGAATCTTTGGAAAAACAACAAGTCGAGGTAGCTCGAGCTAAGATCAAGGCCTTTGAAGTAGTGTTGCCCAGATCTGAGTGACTAGGGACAAGTCACAAGTGAGTGTTGGGGGCCTTTTTCCCTCGACAAAGTTTTGAGGAAACATTGGTCGTGTTTGACCACTTTTGGGACTTCGACAGGATGGTCGAAGATGATGTGCCCAGGCGGAGCAGATATCACGGGATTTCACTCATTTTGCAGGCTTGTGGACCCAAAAAAGGGTTTTAGGGTTTATGTAACGGGTTAAGGGATGTCGACCCATGGGTTTACCCATGATTAGGCCTTTTTGTAATGTATAAATAGGTAGCTAAGCGATGCGAGAACTAGTTACTTGTGACTGGCTTAGTGCAAGAAGTTGTAAGTGCTTTGTGTAGACAAATTGTGTAAGGCTTTGTGCTATGGCTCTTTGCCTTGACCTCATTTTGAGGAAGGTGGATCTAGTGTGCTCTGCGTGGATCACCTGTCCAGTGCAAGGCTTGGCTCTGTGGCTCTGTGCACAGGAGAAGATAGATGTAAGAGATTGCAGACTAATAAAGAAGAATAAGAAGAAGTTGGTGGACGTAGCCCCACACTGGGGTGAACCATGTATATCCCGTGTCCTAATGTGCTTTGTGCAATGTTTATTATGTGATTATTTGCTTAATGTTGCTGATGTTATGTATAATGAATGCATCTGATGTTGTAGCTTAGTGCTTAATGATGTGAATGAATGCTAGATATGAGTAATGTTGCATGCTAAGTAATTGGAAGTGTTATATCTTGATTGTTACTGCGTTGTTCTGTAATAAGGGTTAATCTGCGATGTACATGAGAATCATAACCTAATGCATATTGTTGGCCAAGTACCCTGCTAAGTATTTTAATCACAAATATATGTCCCAACCTAGTTGTAGACACCTGAGTCCTACAACCCCCCTGCCTCTACCTCGAGTGAGACTTCATCTTCTTTGTAGGTGTTGCCTAAAGGGCCGATAGTTAGGGTTTTGTTGGTGCACTATTGAAGTGTTGAACCCTGGGTCTGCCCCTATGCCGGGACCTGGAACTGTGATTGTTGGGAACTAAATAAAAGAGAAATCTCTGTGCGTAGATCTGTTGCTGTAGTGCGCAGTATTCTACTTGACTTGTGAATCTCTGTGCTAAGAAAGAAACCAGATTTGAAGAAAAGAGGTAAGATCTTAAAGCTTTGTGCTCTGATAAATGTAAGGTAAGTGGAAATTTTTGTTTCGAAAATATGAATCTAGGTATGTTTGATAGATTTTGTCCTAGTCTCAAAACTAGGGCATGGTTAGAAGAAAGAATTGATCTGAATAAATTTTATAGAAATAGAGAAAGATATGTTATTCCTATGCATAGAAAGAATTTTTGGACTAATAAGTGGATGAAGGAACTTAGAAAGAATTTTTGCAGAATGCAGGTCCATCACTGTGATCCTAGTGCACATTACAGGAAAGGTTGGGGATCATTTAAAAGAAAGAGAGGATTGACATTGTGTTATAATTGCAGAAGACTGGTACATCTTGCTAAAGAATGCCCTGGTATAGGCCCTCTTTGTCTTTGTTGTAAAGCTATTGGTCATGAGGTTGAGGATTGCCCAAGGATGATTACTAAAGTTGAAAATATGAACATGAGACAAGAAGACTATAAAGAAGGTCAAGAGACCAAGGATATGTTAAAGAATCACACAGAAAAAGAGTTAGAGACTATGTTAATACATTTAAAAGAAGACATGGATGATCACATAGACATCAGTTTACCAAATATCTTGAAAGAAAAATAGTGCATAGTTACAAGAATAGAAGACTTCGACATAGACTGTGTATTAGATGAAGAAACACATGTGAATATTATGCTAGAAAGCACTTGGAAAATTTTGGAAAAGCCTGCTATGATACCTTCATTGGGAAGGATAGGCTTGTTTAAAGGAAAGATGATACACCTATGTGGAAGAGTTAATAATATACCTATGATTTCTCATGGAACTACGACTGAAGAAGAATTTGAAGTTATTAGGTTTGTTGAGAACAACGCCCCTTTTTCACTTTTATTGGGAAAGACTTGGATTGAGAAGGATTAGATAAAAAGGAAAGTAGAGTAGGAAGCCACAGAAAAGAGAAAGCAAGAATTAAGGGACTTCATAACCAGAAGAATAGATCAACTAATAGAAGAACAAGAGGATCAATCAAAGCAACTGAGGGCCAGAGAATTAGCTGTCGATGTTGAAAGAACACATGAAGACTTAAAGAACTTGTCCATGCAAGAAAAAATATTTCCACCCAGGACCTAGTAAGAAAAGAGGTATTATCTCTAAACCCTTTGAAAGAACATCAGCAGTGCGAAGCTACTAGGCTAAGATAAAGTAAGAATAAGAATGGAAAGAGGAATCCAGAGACTCAGATCACATGAAAGAAGGAAAGGAAGCTTAATAAGAAGAAAGCTAAGTTAGAAAAACTATGGGAAGTTCCAGAGAAGACTTCGCAAGAGCCAGATCTGTAGAACTGGAACTTCGTCGGAATAACAGAACAACGTAGAATGGGACTTTGCCACAACAAAGCTATATGACCGTTGGAGGCACCCTGACCATTAGAATGACGCTCCAGAATGACTAGAAACATAGTTATTGTTGGAAAGACCATCATTGGACCATTGAGACCGCGCCACAACAGATGGATTAGTATTGATTGAGGCATTCCTACCCATTGGAGGAATCCTCTACGACATTACTTATTTAACTTGTCGGATGATTCACCGGGACCACATTTTGCAAACCGTGATTATCCGATCTAACAGAGAATCCATTGTATCGCGCTGTGCTTTTTGGACCTCACCATATGTCGAATTACCTCGTTTGTCTGTTCACCTACCCGAGTTATTTGATTACGAGTGTGCATGTCGAGCGAACATAGCATAATAGAGAAGTCTATGGAGGAGATTCTGGTAGACCTCATGGATGAGAGATTTATGTTTGTAGGAATACAGGCATCTTCGACTGGAGGATTGCAAACATCCCCCTCGACTACACATCGGTCTAGTCGAACCATGAGTGAGAAGCGAAGCAAACACCATGACAATCTGGCTAACGCGAGGTAGATCTCTTCGATCTTTCCGGACTACATCCCGCCTTTGGCTGGCGCGATTAACCGTGACAACATCCCATGGGATTTTGGATACACGCTGATCACTGCGTACCTCTTGAAGGGGCTACACGTAGTTGGACCCCAATTAGGACATATCCCAGCTCTTAAGAACATCGACTTAAACCTAGGAGACCAGAGGAATTAGGTGATGCTCATGCCGCATCGGTATTTGATGAAGACGATTTGGAAGAAGCAGTGCATAGTCTCCCAGCTGTGGATAAAGGAGCTCGTGCAATCAATGATCTTGAATGTAATGAATATCCCTGACTTCGATCGACATCAGGAGGTTAATGCTTACGTTAAAATCCTCCCTTTGTGCTACCATGGAGGGTATCTGTGGCTTGATAGGCGCGTGACTGTGGATCTGACGTTGATCAATCTCATCACAAGATTGAGTATGTAGGGACCGAACCTTCACTAGTTCTACCCAGGGAAGACCTCAGATCTCCCCCTTGCACAGAGTATAAAGGAATATTACGACGATGTAGAAAAGGGAAAGAGAGGCTATAAGGTAGCCTCCATATAGGATGGCGTAGTGTGCCTAGCTTGTCATCTCATTGTTGGTAATATTTTCAGAAATAACCATCCGACATAGGTCACTGGATTTGTAGTTGACCTCGTAGGGAAGTGTGTCGAAGGAATGCAAATGAACTGGGCGAGTTACCTCATCAACGAGTTGGAGAAGGACTGCCGTGAAGCACAATATCAGGGATATGAGTTTCATTTTAGTTGGCTAATGGTATTGATCACATTTGTTGCCTAGAAAATGTCGGAAGGAGTAGGCTTCCTCGACGTTGAGCCATTAAAGCCGTTGGTCGCAAGGTTCTCCACCTTGTGGTATACGAATGATATGGCGAAGCAGTGGAAATCGAATGCAGTCTTCCATGCTTACTACCTACAACTGAAGCCCACCATTGAGGCATTTCCACAAATGACCCTGAATACCTTGCATTAGTACAGGATGCTAGCGAAGTTCCACACAGATCAACACTTTATCTACATCACCGCACGCAGGGATGAAAACAAGGAGGAGCTGTAGTCCTACTATAAGTTGACCGATGAAGACCTGGAAGATATCACTAAGGAATGGCCAATGGAGTTCCTTGTACCGATCAAAGATGCAGAACTCTCCGACCCCGACATCATCGGAAGTCCATTAGTCACCCGGGTCGAACTTGATGGACAAACTAGCATGAAGAAAAAGAAGAAAAAAGAGGAAGTGCAAAACATAGAAAGTGATGAGGAGGACAACGCCTCAAAGGAAAGTAGGCCTGACTCACCTGTAGGAGGAGGAGGAGGATATGAAGGTGAACCAAGAGGAAGGAGGGGAAGAAGGAGACAAGAAAGACAAAGGCAAAGTTACCTCGCCGAAGGATCCCCTTATAGAGGCCGAGATATCGAAGAAAAGAAAGGTTTCTTCGCAGAAACCCTCAGCGTGAAAGAAGACCCGAGCCAATAAGCCTCAGTCAAAGAATGTGCTCACAGTGTACGATGTTGATCTCATCATCGCAGCTGTGGAGGATACCTCATAGGATATCCTGCAGAGGCATGAAGTGAAGCAAGAAATAATGTATGAAAGAATAGAGAAATAACTCAAGGACATACATAAAGCCATTTATTCGAGCCACATGGTACCTACTGCGCCTTCGTCATTGAAAATTGCAGAATTGGGGAATGAACCCACCCAATTATGAAGGCTAGTAGATGAAATCGAGGCTAGACTTCATCGAGTCCAAGAAGAAAAGGATTAGGCCATAGAGGCCTTGAAGAAAGAAATGGAGGAGGTCCTAGAGCAACTTCGAGTTGCGCAGAAGGAGAAAAATGAAATTTAGGTGAAGTTTGAGCAGAACAATGCGAAGATACAGAAAGAAAAAGACCAATTTTTCACAATGCAGATTGTGATCAAAGAGGCAGTGACTAAAGCACTTCGCTCTGTGCCGGGCTTGGCGTAGGAGGAAGAAGAGTCCGTCGATATACAAGTGGGGAAGCTCGCTGAGGCCATTCAATAGATTCAAGCAAGAGTAACAGAGCTAGAACTTCAAGCAATGCCGAGCACTCCACAAGAAGTGCACGATCAAAGGGAAGAAATCTCCAGGAACACAGTAGAAATAATCAGAGCACTCACCTCAGAGTGTAAGCAACTAAGTGATCTAAGTGCATAGACCTATGAGTGCCTTGCAGAAGATCTAGAGCTGAGGAAATTAGAAGCACATCTCCAGGAGGTGAAGCAGCAAGCATCCACCATGCAAGCACAGATGAAGCTGCTTACTGCAGTTGAGAAGATGAAAAGATCACAGGAACAACGCGTAGTTCAACAACATATTACTGCTATCCAGAGAAAAGTCATGTAAATGACACAGAGACTACACTCGTTGTAGGACGAAGCTTGCAAAATTTTTGAATAAGTTGAAGGAAAAGGCTCGTAGCTAGACCAACTGGTTGTGACAGTGGAACAACGCCTGGAAGGGCCTGTTACTGAGAAAGTGATTCAGGAGTTCACTGAGCAGGAAGCTCTGGTGAAGCAGCAAGTCGAGGCAGCTCGAGCTAATATCAAGGCCTTTGAAGCAGTGTTGCCCAGATCTGAGTGACTTGGGATGAGTCATAGGTGAGTGTTGGGGGCCTGTTGGCCCTCAACCAAGTTTTGAGGAAACATTGGTTGTGTCTAGCCAATTTTGGGACTTCGACAGGCCGGTCGAATATGGAGCGCCCAGGCAGGGCAGAGATCATGAGATCTCACTCATTTTGTGGGCTTGTGGACCCAACAAAGGGTTTTAGGGTTTATGTAACAGGTTAATAAATGTCATTCCATGGGTTTACCCATGATTAAGCCTTTTTGTAATGTATAAATAGGTATATAAGTGATGTAAGAACTATTTACTTGTGATAGTCTTAGTGCAAGAATTTGTAAGTGCTTTGTGCAGACAGACTATGTAAGGCTTTGTGCTATCAAGGAGTTGGTTGTGTGCCTTGACCTAATTTTGAGGAAGGTGGATCTAGTGTGATGTGCGTGGATCACTTGTCCAGTGCAAGGCTTGGCTCTATGGCTTTGTGCACATGAGTAGACACATGTAAGAGATTGCAGAATAATAAAGAAGAAGAAGAAGAAGTTGGTTGACGCAGCGCCACACTAGGGTGAACCACGTATATCCTGTGTCCTAATGTACTTTGTGCGATATTGATTATGTGATTATTTTCTTAGTGTTGTTGATGTTATGTATAATGAATGCATCTGACACTATATCTTAGTGCTTAATAATGTGAATGAATGGTAGATCTGAGCTAATGGTACATGCTAAGTAACTAGAAGTGTTAGATCTTGATTGTTACTGTGATGTTCTGTAATAAGGGTTAATATGCGATGTACATGGATGCCCCTAGGGGGCGACCACATGTTGATCTCAAATTTATCGCTATATAAGCACGTGATTGTGGTGTTTTCATAAGTGGTTTGGATGCACACTGCTTTTGAGACCATAATTCACCACCTTCCACCACATAGCTCTTTCTCTATACCATGGTTTCAATTGTGGGACCACTCAAGAATTTTATCGTTCGATCATGTTCTATCCCCACATTGAAGCATGGTCGTCGATCTAGTCACGATCTGCGATCTAGGAAAGCCCTGCTTTTGCTGCCACGTGCTACCCTTGGATGGACCCTACTTCTTGTCGCAAAGATAAACAACTCACAATTACTTCGAGAGTTTGGGCCTCAGGCCTTTTCAATGCATATCTCTTACAATCCTCCGAAGTGACGAATTCCTGAAGTGTGAGATCTGGCGTTGCATGTCGTCTTTCTTTGGATGACCAAGATTTACTTTGGGAGTTCGAGTTTCAGGAGCTTCTCTTGATTGCTCGCACAATTTTCCAAAGTGTCGAATTCCCGAAGTGAGAGATCCGGTGACGTGTGGCCTCTTGCCTTCAATGGCTCAGATTTACTTCGGGATGCTTTGCTAGTCGTTAATCCTTGCGCGAATTTTAAACTCTGACTATCTGAGAGCTTCTAATATGAACTGTATATGGGATCTCCGTTGTTGAAACATTAACCTGTCTGCTTGCCTGTATTTCATCCTGAAATGGACTTGTTTTGAATGATGCGCTTGGATGCTTCCTATGCAGACCATGGACTTGGATGAACTGCTTCCCTTTACAACTATATGTGATAACATTTGGCTCCACAGGGGATGGCATGATCCCTGCGAGCTGCCAAGAACACGTAGTTCCAGTGCCTTAGTTGATGGGTTGTGGAGTTGAGCTCAAATACATTTTGTTGAATACCATAGGCTGATATGTACACCATTCTACTAAAAGAAAACAAACACATGTGCTCCAGAAGGATCTTATTTATGTACAATCCTAGACTAACTGATTTTTTACAATGTGCTAGGTGAAAGCAAACTTCCACCATATCCACCCAAACTGCTTGGTAACATAATTCTCCTTTTCAATGCAAATGATCCACAAAAGGTAAGGGAAGTATGACAATAGAATGAAAACATGTTTTGGAACACTGAACATACCCCCAAATGATGATAAGATGAATAATTTTGCAGGCTCCAATGCTTTTGGAAAACTCAACTCCATATATAACCCTACAGGGTCATAAAATCTATAATAAGGCGCACTAAAATGGTAAGAAATAATCTCCTTCATTGCATCATTGCTTACCTGTTGTTTGATGTTCTCAAAATGTACACATGGGTAAAGGATTGATGCAGGTTGGCTAATCCCAGGCGATATTTGCACATTTACCAGTGCTCGACATGAGACGAGCTACACATTTATCCTTTCCTTTTCTCCTTCATGGCACACCCAAAGATCAAGTTCATAATTATCATACACAAGAACCATGCTACAAGGCTCCAAAGGAGCCATGAAAAAACTATGCTCTTCATCATCTTCATTGGGTTATTCACCAAAAATTGGTTGTTTTTGGTCAACATTTGAAACAACTTCTTCATCATAAGCAGGGATGCCAAAAAAATCTTCTTCAAGGACATGAATATCCTCTGCATTTTCTCCATAAGATAAGTAAACAACATCCGTCTTCAATTATGAAAATCTAGGAAAAAACAGAGATAAATCTTCCCTAGTTCTTTTAACTAGCTTATCATCTATCTCAGTTTTGCAGTCATGAGAAATATCTACTACAGAATACACTTGCTCTTCGTCATAAGGATGTTCAAAAGATAGATGTTGATCTTCTTGAATATTTAAAACAACATATACATCTGATATGATTCTAGATGTTTCTATGTTATTTCTATCATAATGAATATCATTCAACACCCCATGATCTTCATGGTAAATGTTTGCTTCTACAATAAATGCTTCATCACAAATCGGGCTTTCATGTCTAGCATAATTTTTATGGAGCAAAGAAAACTCATTACACCATCCTTCAAAAAGACGTTGAACTGGAAAATATTCTTTACAAAAGGAATTTAAAGCTGCATGAAAGTCCGTCAAAGAGCTGATACTTGCAACTAGGAGAGATCTACACCAATCGCGAGCAATCCCCTCTAATGAATACCTAAAAAGATTTATCTAAACATCTTTGTGCATGAAATGAAGCTGATGAATACAATCATGAATGAAGCTGGTTCCTCCCACTCTTCTCCTTGAAATTTAGGAAGGCTACTTTCCCATTCATCTCTACTAGGCACTGGATTAGGGAAACCAACTATCTTTGAAAAATCACAAAAAGAATACCTCTGAGCTAAAATCTTGTCCATTTCAAACCAGTGGAGTCGCTAATAGATTTTCGAACAATGGAGTCTCCATGGTGAAAAATGAGCAGTCAAAATAACGTGTCCAACTTCATTTTACCATCTAAAACTGGATCTTCTCATTTTCATTCTTCTAGGGAAGATATATTCACTTTCGTCCCCGAAAACGATGCCATTAATGTTATCACTGAGAATCACGCTCCGAATGCAAGAGTATAAGCCAAATACCCATAAAAAAAGTAAAATGGATAAAAATAGTTTGAGTAGGTGGATTAGTAAGACTGCAAATAGAGGAATAACAAAAGTAACTGTAAATTAGTTCGGGACCATTGGGTTATGGAGTCATAAGTATCATGAATAATTAAAGAATTTAAATTGCCTATCAGATAAAAGGATTTATGTGGTGATGAGGAGAAAGAAGGCAGAGAATGTCTGATTGATGAACCATGAAATATGGGAAAGATGACAACAGATCTTATATCGCCTCATGAATCCATAGATTAGACAGATTCTACATCCAAACAAGAAGAAAAACAAAAAATGTCCAATGAACCATGAAAGATGGGCATGATGGCAACAGATCCTCTACCACCTCAGGAATCCATAGATCAGAGAGATTACATCCAGACAAGAAGAAAAACAACAAGTGTCTGAGTGATGAACCATGAAATATGGGAAATATGACAACATATCCTCTACCACCTCAGGAATCCATAGATTAGAGAGATGCTACATCCAGACAAGAAGAAAAATAGAAAATATCCGATGAACCATGAAAGATGGGCATGATGACAACAAAACCTCCATTGCCTTAGCAATCCATAAATAAGAGAGATTACATCCATATAAGAAAAAAAACAAAAAATATTCGATGAACCATGAAAGATGGGAATGATGAAAATAGATCCTCCATTGCCTCAGGAATCCATAAATCAGAGAGATTACATCCAGACAAGAAGAAAAATAGAGATGTCTGAGCGATGAACCATGAAATATGGGCAAGATGACAACAAATCCTCTACTGCCTCAGGAATCCATAGATCAGAAAGATTACATCCAGGCAAGAAGAAAAACAGAGATGTCTGAGCGATGAACCATGAAAGATGGGCAAGATGAAAACAAATCCTCTACCGCCTCAGGAATCCATAGATCAAAGAGATTACATCCAGAAAAGAAAAACATAAAAGCATGTAAACTAAGAAGACATTCTGATAAAAACAACTCAAATGAATCTTCAATAACACAATATTTACAATCCAAGCCCTCAGGTTTACAACTGAAAAATATACATCTCTGCTCCTAAAAATTTCTCGGCTCTCTAGCCTATGAAAACACCTCCCCTCATCAAAACTTAAACTGATCTATTTATAATCAGATCAGTCCACAACTGGCAGGAGTTTGACCTTGCCATCTCATTCAAAGATTTTGTCTGTGCATCCTTTTGTCAGACTGTGTGTGTGTTATCCCGTTAGATGAAAGCTCGAACCAGTATGGGTCTACAAGAAGAAACCATCTATCGTGGTACCTCAGGATGACAACTCTGTCTCCTTGGCCATAACTTCCACGCCTTCTATTTATGGATTGAGCTGAGGCTTCAGCTACCAGTCCTTTTTCATTAACTGAATCCTCCTCGAAAACAGAGCACAACTTAACGCCTAGGGAGAGGCCATGTGATGCTCTCAAATTTGTCGTTATATAAGCATGTGATTGCGGGGCCATCATAAGAAGTTTGTATGCACTCCGCTTTTGAGTTCTCAATTCACCACCTTCTGCCACATAGCTCTTTTGCTATACCATGGTTTCAATTGTGGGACCACTCAAGAATTTTATCATTTGAGCATGTTCCGTCCCTATAATGAAGCGTGGCCTTCGATCTAGGAAAGCCCCACTTTTGCTGCCACGCACCGCCCTTTGATGGACCCTGCTTCCTGCTGCAAAGATCAATGACTCACAATTAGTTCAGGAGTTCGGGCCTTGAGCCATTTCAATGCATAGCTCTTACAATCCTCCGAAGTGCCGAATTCCCAAAGTGCGAGATCTGGCGCTGCATGTCCTCTTGCTTTGGACGACCGAGATTTAATTTGGGAGTTCATGCTTTGAGAGCTTTTCCTGCTTTCTCATGCAATTCTCTGAAGAGTCGAATTCCCGAAGTGAGAGATCTGGTGACGTGTGGCCTCTTGCCTTCAATGTCTCAGATTTACTTTGGGACTTTGGGATGCTTGGCTAGTCGTTAATCCTTGGGTGAATTTCAAACTCTGACTGTCCGAGAGCCACTAATTTGAACTATATAGGGGATCTACGCCGTTGAAACATTGACATATCTACTTGCCTGTATTTCAACCCGAAATGGACTGCTTTTGAATGCTGCGCTTGGACGCTTCGTATGCAGACCACAAACTTGGATGACCTACCACCCTTGACAACTATATGTGATAACAAGATCCAAAAAAGGGGTGAAAGTGGTCCAAGTATCTATTGTTTGTGTAGGGAAGCAAAGGAATATATTGGTCATTTAATGATCCACTATCCTTATGTTGGTAAAATATGGAAGGATGTGGATAAGCTAGCTAGTATATCATATGTCTAGAATGACACATATATTCCTCAATATCATTTACGGTGTTTTCAATAGATGCTTTAGGAAGATTCTGGTTATCTCTCCCTCCTTCTTTAAATTGTACAAACTTACTGAAATATGAAGCATACCCAACTAAAGACATATGTGTAGAAAGAAAATATTTTGGATCAAAACCCTAAATGGCCTAGGCTTCCTTCAAACTGAGCTGGTCAAATTGAACTGCATATTCATCTAAATGAGAGATATGCTTCACAAATATCTCTCCAACTTTCCATGGTAGGGGGATAAATTGATTTTTCCTTCTCATTCAAGAAATGTGCCCAATATTTGTATTTTCTACACACTTCAATGGTGAAAATCCTATTAGAAACATAAAATGTTAATAAAAAGGGTTTCCCTTGGAATCCATACA
>JASDQU010307788.1:134936-156454 GCA_032191745.1 Picea mariana
TTCATGGTAAATCTAGGAAAAATAGATAGATGCATCAAATTGCATATTAATAAACCATAGGTTAAATATGACTATACAAATATATTATTGTACATAGAATATTTTTTTAATTTTTTTTTGGGTAAGTGGTGTCATTACACTTTTAGTCCTCCCCGTGTCTCCATATTAGTTGCCTCTTTGGTTCCATGTTGATCTATATTAATTTTTCTGATGCTCAAGTCCTTTCCTTGATGATTTTTGTTTCTATGAGTGGTTTGGGTGGCAATATACAACAATCTTAACTAATGGTTCTTCTTTCTTTGACTCTTCAACATGTGGTTCCGTGTCTTCTTCTTCATGTTTAATCCATTCCTTTGGATTTTATTCAAGTGCTTATGTAGGATCTTCTTCATATTCAACCTTGGACTCTTCATTTGATGTGTCGTTAGGTACTACAATTAGTTCTCTTGCAAGGACTTCTTCATGTGCCTCTTTGGGCCCTTTCTGTTAATAAGAGAAGTATCTTGCAATCCAATTTTCTTTTTCTTGTACCACAACTTCAAAAAATTCTTGTGCACATTAATATTAACTGTACCAACTAAGTCTATCCAAGGATATACCAAGAAAACATCCACATCATCCATATTTATAGCATAAAATAATGAATGCAACACATATTTATCCATGGTAATCTTCAAATCTTAAAAAAATTGGACATTTTCACCTTCAACCCATGTACTTAGAACATTCTTTGTGGAAACTTGCAATATTTTAGCCAAGTTAACATTGATGAAATTATAGTTGCAACCAGGGTTAATAGAAACAATGACCTTCTCTTTGTTGGAGATGTTACACACTCACCTAGGTAATTATTTTCCTAAGGTTGATAGTCCAATGTTGAGAACGCTTCCTTAGATGAGAATATTCTCTCTATAGAATATTCACCTACAAAATAGGGTGCTCCTCTTCAATTCAGAGTCAATTACACTTAGTTAAGCTAGTGGAGGTCACTCATGCATGTAAAAATCAGTTTTATCACCAACAATTGCCTGTGTTTCTCTCACTTCCACGCGTGTGACTCAATTAACCGATGATTGCATGGATCAATTAACTAGGACTATGTGGCAAATTACTTCGATTTCTGTTAGTGAGTGTCTATATTTATCTATATCACTACTTTGGCGACTTTACTTATACATGTAGAGTATATCATGTGTAATTAATAATTCTCTCATTAGTGAATACAATTCTATTGATTCTTTTCTCTCATGTCTTCTCTCCTCTCAATTTGCAAGATTTGCAAGATTTGTATGAATTGTTGTTAGCTAGATTCTCTATGAAAGTTTCACCACAATTCTACATGGTATAAGAGCCCATATGTTGCTAGGAGCAAGGCACAGACGTATCTTATTTGTAGTTCCATAAGGGAAATGCAGTCACAAAAGATGGATTATTTGCTGACAATACTTCTCACGCCTCATAACTACTTCAAGTGAAAGATAATTTTTTTTCATAAACTCAAATGCAGAAGCTTGTACCAGATTACCATGGCTATAGAGGTTGAGCCAACCTCTACTATTGATAAGAACATGTATCTCAACTGTATGGATAAGGCTCATGGCCTCCTTTGTGTGTTTATATCCATTGAGATTTTGTTTCACATTGAAGCTTGTACCACACCATATGAGATTTGGACAAAGTTGGAGGATCTCTTTAGAAAACAAGGAAAAATGAGAGGCCATATGTTTGAGGTCTAGATAAATTCCTTAGATTTGAGGAATTTTGGCAACATCCAGGACTTCTTTACAAAGTTCAAGTCCCTCCTTATTCATATAAAGAGATGTGGAATAGACAAATCCACTCAACACAATCAGTTAATCCTTTACATCTTAGCAAAGATTGGTCTGAATTACGCTATTTTCATCTCATCATTTGATACAAATAGTTTCACTTCAAGAGAAACCTAGAAAATGTCGATATTGGATCTGTTTATTGAAGCCCTCAGATGTGAGAAAGACAAGCTCATCAAAACGGGGATAATCAAGGGACCCAATGTACATGCATTTGTTGTGCATGAAAGAAACAATGCATGCAATCAAGAGACCAAGCAAAAAGGCAAGGGAAAGGTGCATGCAGAGAGAAAGAAGGAAGGGCACTCTAAACCATTCGATGATTCCTTAGGCTCCAAAGTTGGAAAAGGAAATAAAGGGAAGACCAAATGCGGTTACTACAACCACGATTATCATATCAAGTCCACATGCATGAAGAAACATATTGATCAGATGGACCATATTCTTCAAAAGAACAACCTCATGGATCACATCGCCGAAGATGCTAAGAAAAAATCAGAAGATCAAGCCAAATGAGGTAACTCTCACGCAATGATTTCCATTAACTCTTCTCCTGATGCATGGATCTTGTATTCAAGCACATCCCACCATATGGAAGCAACAAAGAATGTTTTATCTTATATTTATGCATGAATAGGTCCTCTCATCTTCATGGGAGATGATACCCCAATTGAGGTCATTGGCCAAGGGAGAGTAGAACTCCCACACAAATTTTTTTAGAATGTCTTGCATGTTTCAAAAATCTCCATGAATCTACTCTCCATTGATCATATAACACATTCTAGTACAGGAAAAAGGGTGGAGTTCACACCTGATTCTGTAACCATATCTGATATTCATGATAACTCCACAATTGTTGTTGGTGAGATAAACCACCAATCTCGTTTGTGTACTTTCAGTAAATTCATTGCTAAATACGATTATTATTTACTATTGACACATGATGATGATACTAGTAGATTATGGCACGAGATATTTGGCCATCTGAACTTCAAATACCTGTAGCAACTACGCAAACAAGATATGGTCACTGACTTTCCCAACATACACTTTTCAAAATGAGTTTTTCAAGGATGCGTTCTTTCCAAACATCCTCAAGAGAAGTTTGAGAAAGGGAAGGCTTGGAGGGCCTCCTCTCCTTTGGATCTCATCAAGAGTGATATGATGGGAACCTTTACTCATTTGTCCATCAACAAAGCAAGGTGCATGCTTACATTTATTGATGATTTCTCATGATACAATTGGGTGTATTTTCTTAGGTAGAAGTTTGAGGTTTTTTAGCAACTCAAAGACTTCAAAGAACATGCATAGACTCATTCCACGATAAAGATCAAAATCCTTCACATAGACAAGGGGGGGATATGTGTACTGAGATGTCCAACATATTTTTTTAGAGGCAGGTATATAACTGCAACACACAATACCTTACACTATGCAACAAAACATAGTAGCCAAGAGGAAGAATAGATCCCTTAAGGATATGGCCACTTGCATGTTGCATGAAATATATCTACCACCCAAGCTTTGGGCTGAGGCATTTAACTATGCCAACCACATTCAAAACATATATCCTCATAGATCTGTCAAGGACCAAACTCCCTTTGAGGCATGGAGTGGTAGAAAAATGGAAGTCACCCACTTCTGAATATTTGGATCACGTGCATGGGCCTGCTTTCCCTCTCAAAAGAAGAAATCATTAGATATGAAGAGTACCACATGCATATTTGTGGGATATACAAATGATATGAAGAGTTACATGTTACTTGATCCCTTTACTGACAGGATCATCATTGAGCATATTGTTCAGTTTAAGGAAACTCCCTTGCATGCACCATTGGAGACACATGCAGAGACCTCTGTACCACTACGTGCACGAGACATCGATGGTAATGAGTCTACTCGCTGATATCATTGTTCAGATATGAGCTCCGAATCTTATTTGAAAGATGATGAACATGTAGATGTTGAGCCACCATAGATGCCCAAGTGGGCACAAACTACCCTATAGGCAACATGATACCTTGTGGGGGATCCAACAGATTAGAGGAGGACGAGGTCTCAATTTGAGGATCCTCCTCATGCACTCTTCACTACTGAACCAGTGATTCCCATGCATTGTTATATGGTTCTAACATCAGACCTATGCAAAGGTTGTAGGGAATCCCTTATGGGAAGTTGCTACACAGGAGGAGTACGAATCGCTCCTCAAGAACCAGACTTGGGATATGGTTCTGCTTCCTTCAGACAAGAATATTTTTAGATGCAGATGGTTCTAGAGGAACAAGAAGGAAACAAACATATAGGTGAGAAGGTATCATGCAAGACTGGTTTCTAAAGGCTTTTAACAAATCCAAAGGATAAACTATGATGAGACCTTTTATCCCATAGCAAAGATGGACTCCATCCAATTGTCCCTTTCCATTGCAGCAACCAAGGGGTGAGAAGTTCACCAGATGGATGTGAATAATGATTTTCTTTGCGGGGATCTCTTAGAGGAGGTTTACATGGAGTACACACATGGGTTCATTTAGAACTCATCCTTAGTGCGCCGACTGAAAAATCCCCCCTATGGCCTCAAGAAGGCGCCTAGAGCATGGTACGCGAAGATGGATTCCTACTTGACTTCTCAACATTTTTTCAAATGAAAATCAGATCCAAACATCTACATGCTGAGAAACTCAAAATCCTTGCTGATCTTATTTCTTTATGTTGATGACCTCCTAATCACAGGAAGTTCAGCCTCAACAATTGCTACAGTCAAAGACATTCTGCACAACAGGTTCTCTATGATGGACATGGGTCCACTGCACTTTTTCCTTGGTCTCTAGATCAGTTAGGATTCTTTAGGCATCAATCTATATCAGACTAAGTAAGCTCGAGATTTCTTGGTTAAATTCCACCTGACCGACTGCAAGTCGATAGCCACACCCTTTCTGTCCGGGGTACACATTGAGGATGGCAGGGATACACCAGTGGTAGACAACACCTTATATCGATATCTTGTGGGGAGACTTCTCTATCTATCCCACACCTATTCAGATCTATTATATGGAGTAGGGGCAGTTTCTAGGTACAAGCAGGAGCTGCATGAGATACATTGGAAGGCTTCCAAGTGCATCCTTAGATATGTTCAAGGCACCGCAATTTATGGGATCCACTATGCAGTAGGTTGTGCATTGGATCTCATGGGCTTCATTGATTCTAATTGGGCCGGTGATAACACAAATCACAAGTCCACGTCTGGGTACATGCTTAGTTTGGGTTTCAGTCCCATCTGTTGGTCGAGCAAAAAATAGTCAGCTATTGTTCTGTCGTTGACAGAGACCGAGTACAAAGGAGCGATCAAAGTCACTATTCAAGAACTTTGGCTTCAGAACTTCCTCACTGATCTTGGAATCTAGTTTCATCATCTGAGTGTCATTTGGTGTGAAAACCAAAGTACTCTCAAGTTTTACAAAGACCCAATGCAACGATAACAGACCAAACACATCGAGATCCATATGCACTACATCAAAGAGATGGTACATGACATGATCATTGATTTGCAGTATTGTTAATCCGCCGAAAAGACTGCAAACATCTTCACCAAGAAATTTGCTGAGCATAAGTTCCACTTCTTGTGCGATCGTATTGGAGTGAAGGACAATCTTTCCTTCTTCATTTTTGATGCATTTATCTTTGAGGGGGGGTTTTTACCACGAGGTTTTCCCTCTTTCCTCCATTTTTTTCATTGTTTCATTCTTAGATGCATTTTACAATGGGTACCTAACATGATCTTGGTTGTCGAGACCCTTTCATCTGTTCAAGGGGGGTGTTGAAGATATTACAAACTCACCTAGGTAATTATTTTCTTAAGGTTGATAGTCCAATGTTGAGAACATAGATGAGAATATTCTCTCTAGAGAATATTCCCCTACAAAATAGGGCGCTCCTCTTAAGTTCAAAGTCAGTTACACTTAGTTAGACTAGTGGAAGTAAATCATGCATGACGACCTCAATTTTGTCACCAACAATTGCATGTGTTTCTCTCACTTTCACATGCGTGACTCAGTTAACTGATGATTGCATGGATCAATTAACTAGGACTATGTGGCAGATTACTTCAGTTTCTGTCTATATCTTCCTAGATCACTACTATGGAAACTTTACTTAGCCATGTATAATATATCATGTGTAATTAATCATTCTCTCAATAGTGAATAAATTCTATTGATTCTTTTCTCTCCTTCTCTCAATTTGCAAGATTTGTACGAATTGTTGTTAGCTGGATTCTCTTTGTAGGTTTCAGCACAATTCTACAGTCTTGTTGAATACATCCATGAAAATTTAATATGAAGTTATCCCATGAAAATAAATCCATAGTGCTCTTCTTATCATTTTTCACAACATGAGGCCACCTGTCTAAAAATAATTTTTCATATTCTTCATTGGAAAGTGCCTTCTTCTTGTCATAGTTAAGAGAATTCCACCAAGTTTCTACATCACCTTTTAAATTCATATATGCCCACACTTTCAATAACTTCCCCCCTATTGACTTCCTATATTTTATTTATTCTTCAATACTAGGGCCATCATCTTTTCCATTAAAAAACATCTTGCTTGAAAACCCAAAACAGTACTAGGGTTTTAAAGAAAATCACTTTTCAATGGAGCTCCTTTACATAGTTAGGGTTTGAGGCTGAAAATGAAAAATGAAAACCCAAAAACAGTACTAGGGTTTTAAAGAAAATCACTTTTCAATGGAGCTCCTTTACATAGTTAGGGTTTGAGGCTGAAAATGAAAAATGATCACAACTTTGATTATACTTCTCTAATTGGATATTATGAACCCAATTATGAAATCCCATGGATTTTATAGATCTAATGTCACTGGTTTGAATCCACCATAAAACTTCATAAATAAACCCTAGAACATCCAAGATACCAAAACATTCATCATAAACAACATCAAGAATATAAAGAGAAGAACCCTTAAGGTAAGGTAACACCATCGAATATTCATTATGGAAGGAATCACTACAAGCCATGCTTGCCACGAGGCAATAAATCCAACACATATCCAATACAATGATACTCATGTATATTTATACTTTCTCATGAGTATTCCTAGGGGTCTTATGCAAACTACCCCTTACTATTATATTCTTTCCTTTTAATTACATAGTGGGTTTATTCCATTATTATGGCCATATTACACTAATTATCTACTTGGGTACCAACCTAGGTACATTACAGAGATGTGTGGAAGACGTTAAGGATCCCACCTTATACCCATTAGAATCTTATGTATATTTTTTTTGAAAAGGAAACAATATTCCTTCATAATGGTCTAGACTAACTTGGATTGATTAACGAGGTCATTTTTAGTGTTCTATGCATACTTTTGCTATCACCATTATCCCATTAGTTCATTAGAAAGAGACATGGGAGTTATTGGCCTTGGAGAAGTGAATTTTGTGTGGTAGTGACTTGATGTGACTTTCTAAATGGTAGGAATTAGAAAATAAGATTTTATAGTGGCGATGTGAAGGAAAAATAAATTAGGAAACAATTGATGTAAGATAGCCTCACAAATAGGGGCAAGGATTAATAAAAACTCAATCACAATATGAGGGGAAGGATCAATCAGAGAGAGTTGTGCATGTGTCTAAGGAAGGTTATAAAGTATAAAGGACAAATAGGCATGGTAGAGAAGAGGAAGGCATGTTGAAATACAAAGACTAAGAATGGATGGGATGAGAGATAAGTTAGTCAAAATATAGCTAGCCACACTAACATTATTGCGTTTAGGGGGAAATCATGTAAAATTACCAAAGATAGAAAATAATGTGATGTTTTTTTAACATAAAAAACACTTGATTCACCTAGCTTGAAGAGTTTCATTCCATAGTAGTGTGTGGATTAGGTATGTCATTTGAAAATTTATCACGTTGGCCATAATCTCTAAGTTCAATGTCACGAAGTTTTGTCCCATCCTCCATGATGTCATGGACATGAATTTTCTAATTCTTTGTATGAGCATTAAAGTCTCCCACCAAACTGACCTCTCTCAAGGTAGAGTGATGTAAAATATTATAATAAGGATCATGGAAAGGGTCTTCATCAACATGAATAACAAAGTTTGAGGAGGATGGAGGGTAGTAACAAATGACAACAAAAAATGTCCCAAAAGGGAAACCATATCCTATTCGAAGGACCCATGAGCATGGAGTGTTCACCCGATGTAAGGCATTCAATTGTAGAGAAAAGTGAACCAAATAAGACAAGTAACACCAATAGAGTTGCAAAATCAACTAGACTGGCATATTCTATGTTTAAAGGCTTCAACACAATGCCTTTAATATTTATCCCATTGAAAACACATGACAATATTTGAAAATTACAACTTGTTAAGGTGTCATGAAGAATTATGTTGTTGAAGGTTTTTTATTCCTTCCTTTTCCTATAATAGTGACACACCAATTCAATCAAGAAAAACATATTTGGAAATTAAAACAAAGTATTAATTTTCAACTAAAAACTGAAAACTTAAAGTGAAAAGACAAATTTTGTTATAAATCTAACAATCATACCCCATTAACACAAGTGATTTAAGACACAAGGTGGCTAGTCCATGCCTTGTAGGTAGATATGGAAATTTGTAGTAAGTATTTTGGAGGACTCATTTGCACTGTTTAATTGGTTTGAAACTGAGATAATTTTAAATAAATTAAAATATAAGGCATAGCTACTATAATATGATGTTGTCAGGGATGTGTCAACTCAACTTATGATTCTATTTGACTGACCAATTGAAATTAGTCGATCAATTAACTAGACTATTTGGAGTAGTCAATAAAGTTGGTTGCTATTTGTTAGAGGGTCAACTTAGTCAACTGAATGACTAAAGGGGCCTTGACCAAGTTAGAGGGACTAGACCGAAGAAGAAAATGATCTCACTACTTGTGTAAATATTGTGGAAGAACCTAACCAACTAGAACCACCATGAGTGATCATCTTTGACCTAATAAACCAAATTTCATGAAGATAAAGTAGATCCAACTCAAGTATAAATAGACTAGCTCGAGGATGAAAAAAACATAGATAATAAGTGAAAATATGATGTTTATAAATGGGTTTTAAGTTGAATACAAATGTTTAACCAATGTATTTAGACACCACCCATTTCTACTCAGATTATATTGTTCTCATATATCTTTGGATTTCCCCATGTGTTCCACCATGGTATCAAAGCTATGGTTGAAGAGCCAATGATAACAAGTACTGATTGAGATTTGTTATGAAACTGTAGATCTTAATCGATCTATCATTAAAAGCACTATTGGAGGTTGTCACATCACATGAACATTATTAAGGATATTTTTTCCAATTGTGATTAAGCATGTAAGAATTTAAAGATATGGCAACATTGTCACTAGAGGAGGAACATATTGTGATTTTTGGATGTAATTATGGTGTCTATGCATATGATATGGATACTTTAATGAATAGAAAAGTACTATGGAAATTTACCACAATTGTTGCACCTAACTTGAAGGATGATAAAGAAAAAATTGTGGTTGATGGAAAAAGGGATGAGGTTGTAGTTATCATGAATACCTACACCTCTAGAGAATTGAGATTCCATATTAGGGGAATTAGCTATTTAAATGATATTTGGAAGAAACTAAAGAATTTGTTCGACAAAGTTAATGTAAGTCAAGTTATGTGACTTGGGAAAGAGTTGATCACTGTTAACCCTCTATGATTTGACAATATTAGGGATTATTTGGATCATGTGAAGGAGATACAAGTGAAGCTTGGAAAATGTGAGAAGGATTTTTTGAAAAAAGAAGGTCAATTGTTATAACTAATCTTGATGAATTTGAAGACACATTATGATGTCTTCTACTCCACAATCAAGGAAAATTAGACATCAAGGAAGGAAGATGCTTAGGACTAAATCCTTGATCCCCTTTTCTCTTTATTGATCAAAGAACAAAAAAAATTCTTGAGTAAGGAAAGATGATGATAAGAAATAGACTAACTTTACTAAAGGAAATGCTGTACAAATCTATAGAAAACTAGGTTGAAAATGAAACATGATTTCTTAGAATATCAACCAAGGAAAGAGTTGTGAAAATTAGAATAAGTAGATGGTGATGATGAGTTAGAATCTAGAAATGTGAAGAACATGAAAAAATGTTGGTATTATGGGAGACCAAGGCATTTTGAAAGGGCTTGCTAGAAGAAGATTAATGACCTAGAAGATAATGTCAAAGATCTCGAGGGTGAATGTTAACTTTTAGGTGATTTATATGTACTAAAAAAGACACTAAACTACCCTCAATTAAATTCTCAACCCGGGGTAAGTAAACTTAGAGTTGTAGCAAAATATATGCCAAAGGTAGAAGGTTGGTAGGAGTGTAGACTAACTAAGGAAAGCAACTATCTAGGGCTAATCTACTCAAGCAAACCTATCTAATGAACAAACCCTACTAAGAAAATTGAAACTAGGTAACCTAAGTACTTTTGGGCCAAGGACTGATGGATAGTTCCTAAGAAAGCGAATGAAAACTCTATGTAAAGCAAACTAGTTCATGACAGTAAGAAAAGGTAAACTACTAAGCATACTAAGCAAATGATGAAAGCAAACTACCTTTAACTTGCCAACCTACATTCAATGAGCAACTACCCTATGAAAGCAATTAAATAAGAAAGTAAGCAAAAGAACCTATCTAACCTATTAAAGCAAATACACAAGCAAGCAAAAACACCTAACTAACCTATTAAAGTGAATAGACAAGCAAGCAAAAGCACCTAACTAACCTATTAAAGTGAATAGACAAGCAAGCAAAAGCACCTAACTAACCTATTAAAGCAAATAGACAAGCAAGCAAAAGCATAAAGCAAAAGACAAGTAAGCAAAGACTTCTCATTGAACACTACCTAGCCTAAGAGGCAAGTGAACTAAATGCCTAATGCAAAACTATTTCTCTTGCGTGAAAGGAAATTTAAATGCTCGATGCAATGCATGAAAGGAAATCTATTCTATTGAAAGCAAGAAAGACTATCAACTAAACTTATGAAAACAAGAAACTATCTTTTCTAACTTATGAAAGCAAGAAACTGACTTTAACCTATGAAACACTCAAATGTAATGCTGGTGGTTGTGTGAATGCCTTCGGTGGTGACGGATGATATCTCGATGACACTTGACAACAAAGGACAGTTCTAATGGTATAAGATCAATACTAATTTCTATGGCAAAATGAAAGGTGTGAAGTAAACAGTCCAATGAAAACTTAGCCATGATAAAAATATTGTTAAATACCCTACATATTCACATATAAACCATCAACATCATAATGAGATCATCATATAACTAAGGAATTTAATTGCATTTTAATCTATGAAAGGAAATTGCGTGAAAGGAAACTATACTATGTCTATTTTAATCATTCAAGCGATGATAAAGAAAATGACTGAAACCAGAAATTAAAAACATGATATTAAAAAGTGAATTGACAATTACATTTAACCAATAACTAAGCAAGTGAAATCTATCTAAAACTGAAGTAAGCAAGCTATGATTCAAAAATTGGAAGCAAATATATCCATCCATCAATCTTTTTTAGAAGAAATTCAGATTAAAACTATGCTCTGTTCTAAATAAAAATCTGTTCTAAGCTTGACTGTAAAAATATAAAAGAAAGCACAATTTATCATCTAACTACATGCGGGGTTAGTATAGTGAGAGAGAGACTTGCAAGCCTTTTCTAATCTACGAGATTAATGCATGTTAATACATCTCATCATTCTAACCTGTAAAAGAGAAGCAAATCAATTAAGCTACAACAAATTAATTAACTAAATAAAAATATGCATGTACAACAAATAAAGAAAGAACAATTAAATTAAGAAATGCATAAATCAACATGAAGAGAGTTACGAGACTGCTGGTGCCCCCCCCAACAAGTCATGGTCACTCTCTAAAACCACACTACGACTTCAACAGGCCAAATTCACCATAAAAATCCAAAAATGCAGTTTTGGCACTATTCTGGCAATGTAAAACTAGAAACAGAGAAAAATCATTTTTCTGGCAATTCTGATACTTTTTCTACTTGGTTCTTCTACTTAACAATCATGTGACCACCTCAGTGGTATTTATAAAATTTACAAACCAAGTGGTCGACCACAGGAGGGTCGAACCACCTCTAAATTCGGCAAATTACAATAAATGATGCTCTAACTGTCAAAACAGAGGAACCCAATGATCACCCTCTTTGGACAACTGAAATCGAGTTGTCTTGAGCTTAGTAGCTGGAGGGGGTGATGACAAACAAAACCGATGTGCTCAATTTGTCCACCATTGGCCGCCAATACCATAACCGCCAACTTGCCTTGCGTTTTTGTGCAATACTGGGTGCCGGAACGAGTGTCGAATCAAGTACTGGAACAAATGTTGGATCAAGTATCGGACCAAGAAACATGGTGCATTTTGCCCTGTAACAACAGAAAAACATGAATTAACTCTTGAAAACCATAAAATATGATAAATTAAACTTGATTGAATCACAAAACACGAATTATACGTACCTCATGCCGATTGTATCATTTTACCATAAAATTCTTCAAAAAGCTCCTTTGAAAGATAAAAAACACATATGTACATATGAAAAAAAGTGTATAATAACCTCATGAATATGATCATATCTCGGGCCCAACATACCCCCACACCGACGATTTTGCAGGTCCCACTGCAAACAAAAAGAAATCATCCCTTGGAACTAGGCTTGCTGAGGAGGGTCAGCTCTAGAAGCCTCTCCTTCTTGTTGTGTAGGCTTAGCCTTGTGCCTCTTATGTTTCTTTAATTGTGCTCTTAAGCTGTGGCTAGATTGGGTCATCCCATCGACCAACCGTTGAAGGGAGTTAACTTTTTCCTGAAGGACTGCATTGTCATGATGAAGGTGTGCATCTATTGTCTTCCTCTCTTCTAATTGTTGGAGAAGCTGATGGTTTTCCCTTTGTAGCTCCTCTATAGTTGGGGAAGAATCAGTGATCTTCGAGGAAGGCTTAGGTCCTTTGAGAGATGTGGTCAATTTATCAAATTTAGGATCAAGAGTGGTCATGGGTAAAGTAGGTGTGATGGGATATCGGAAAGGTGAGGTAGGTTCTGATTTTGTTTTCCTTGGTGGCTCTAATCCATCCACAGAGACTTCTCTAGGTTTCTTATGAGGGCTCTCAAGGTCGGAGGATACTTGGATAAGATCTGAAGCAGGTGGAGGCTTTGCATAAGGCTTGGTTCTTATGTTCCGGGTACTCTTCCAAAAAGGTCCCTTACCAAATTAGTTGGCTCCTCTCTTGTTTGTGGGAATGATGGGAAAGTATTGCTGCATTAATTATTGGGGCTTCTTAGGTGTAGGATCAAGAGAAAATGAAGGCATTGGGGGGTAAACAATAGGATTCTTTTGGTCTTTGTTCTTGGTTTTCTTCCCCAATGAAGAAGTAGGAATATCAACAAGCTTTTGGTATTGTTCCGACAAAGAGGGAGTTTGTGCAAGGGAGTTTGGAGTTTTTGGAGAGTGAGGCTTGGATGGAGAGATAGTTTTTAGGCTAAGTGGTTTCTTTCTAATCTTAACTGTCAAGTGAGGATTTGCAAATTGGTAGATAAAGGCATCCCAACTTTGCCCCTGCTTCTCTAGTTCGGTAAGAATGAGGAGTTTGATCAAACTGTGGTGGAAGAGACTATTGTGGGGGTTGGTCACATTTTTCCTCACTTGAGAGGACATTTTCTCCAAGCTTTTGAGAAAATAAAAGGGAAAGTTCAAAGGTTTATTAAATAGAAAATGAGCCAGCGATCTAAAGTGACAAGCTTTGAAGGTGGAGTATCTACCTTCACATGTAATTAACCTTGTGATAACAATGAGGGGATTGACCAATTCTGGCTTTATCCACTCCTTAGCATACCCTTTCTCTCCTGAAATTCTCTCGAATTCGGGTTTAAACACCCTGTTGTAACTTGAGTGCGGAAATTGATGATTCTTGAACCACCTATCTCCCATTCTTGGAAGTTTTGTTGTAGCAACAATTGACTCTTCTGTGACTGCAAAATTGAGAGACCCTACATGTGCTATCCTACCATCAAAACCAACTGCAAATTGCATAGAAAGACCGTCATCATGGCCTTGCAAACTCGACAGAAATGGACCCTAGCCAGCATGCAAGAACACTTCCCTACACTGTACGAATTCTAGAATGACAAACAAGTCTACATAGGAGGAGGGTTCGTATCGCTTGGGCATTGTGACAGGGTTTGAATTCACCAAGAAAGGGTGAAATCAAGCCACACAGAGACATGAATTGGGCATGGTATGAGTGCAATTGGAATAGAGGGAAAATTTTACCAAGCAAGGGTGCAAACAAGCCAAGAAATGGCACGGGTTTAACATAGTCTGAGTGTGATCATTACAGAGGGTGAATTCGGTAGAGGTTGGGCGTGATTTCTTAATGTAGGGCAGAGAAAATGGCAAGGGAAAATGAAACAATAGAGTGCCTAGCCCAATTTTGGATGCTCTTATGGTGGAGTACGTTGCCCACATGTGCGCGCGAGTTGCCATGTGTGGGAGATTCAAATTTGATGGCAAGCTTGAGAGCAATGGAGTGGTGAGTACTTAGATCAATTTCCAAGTCTTTTGACTTGGACATTTGATCATAACCATATGAGGCATCTTTTAATCAATGCCTGTAAAAAACTTAATTAAATGTAATTGAATTCTAGTTCCCTGGAATCTAGGACAGTTACTGGTATGCAATGCTATGGCACTTCAAACGACACTTTAAAAGGCATTGCATCCGACACCTCATCCGGTACTTCATTCGGTACCCCTGTGTTAAGTGCATTTTAGCCTCTTTTAATGGACAACCTACAATTTTGAAGTGTTTTTGACAACCGTAGTGGTTAATGAGCAGAGACAGAGTGCTCCATGCTTACTTATTCTTCTTGTATATGACATATAGTGTCAAAACCTATAATAAACCAGTTATAGCAAGCATAAAACATGTATTTTCAAACCTATAGTATGCAACTTGTAATGGAATATAACCAATAAAGAGTGGTCTATTAAGCATGAGTTCAGTAATGTATAGCACACAGGAGTTAAGCATTTAAAAATAACATGACTATCAATGTAATAACCTGTATCATGGTAATAATACAAAAATTCTTGCAAAGACTCCTTTCTCTAGGCAATGATCACTTGTCAGCTCATGAACCCCTCCCCCACACCTAAGTATTGTGACATATCACAATCAAAAGTATAGGAAACTAGTCAGTATCCCCCAATAGCCGAAGATTTACAGTATGTCAAGTGTAAAGATGAAATTTCACAGATTGGTCCGACGAGACAGTTAGGAGATGGCCCCACCTATAGGATAAGAGATCCTATATTTAGATAAGAAGAGGTAGGCAAGAGAGTTTAAATATAGTCTTAGAGTCATTTCCCAATGGAAAGTTGATGAGATTCATTAACCTTAGCTTAACCACACATACTCCATGTCAGCTTTGTCTGCAAGTAATGCCATACATCAGGACAAGTTTAGATTTATTATTTATTTTTGTTAGATCATCATCCTTGCTAGGTAGAATGCCTTGCTGCTAGCAAGCCTGTTCAGGACTCCAACGGATTTACCTAGTCATACCCCATGCTGGTACCCACTACCAGAAGACTTGTTCAATATCGCGATGGGTTAGCCTCTTAAACCCTCAGAGACTGGACGCCCATCCTTTAAGATTTTAGTATAAGATTGCTTATGTAAGAAGATGGGGGAACAACTCTAAAACAACTTTTCTTTATTTTTCTTTTCAATTGGGATGGTATTTATGTTAGAGGATGACTTTCCTCTATATTGTTTAGTGGTTGTCCCGATGTAAGGGGTACTTAAGCGGACGTGGCCTATCTAAAGACATGATATAATCAATCTATTTAGTCTGTAGTGGATGGTACCATCGAGAAAGAACAAAGAGGTATCTCTAGGATCAACTCACTTTCTTCTTTTGTAATTATGATGATGTTTCCATGACTATCTGCTAATGAGACCTCCCTATTACTCTTTGATAAAGCCACTTGACTTAATTACTCAGGTTTCTTGGAAAAACTGTACGAGAGACCTTTAGGCTTGATAGTTATGGTATCACTTCCTTATATAGTGGTGAAGAGTTTCAAGAGAAACTGCCTTAGAATGCCTTAAAAATGAGAATGTTTGCAAAAATACAGCTAACTACAGTAAGTCAATATTCATTTGATGCTTTAGCAGACACAAAATTCAAGTATAACAATGTTTTGAAGAAAGATCTTGAAACTGTGTACTCCTGGTGAAATAAATACTTACAGAAATATCTAGAATTGCCTTATTAACAAAATGCAAAAACTATTTACACATATATACATTAGGAAATTTGAAAAACTTTTCAAGAATAAAGGGGAACTTCCCCATCTACTAAGGCCAGTGCCTTGTTAGTTGACATGACCTATAGAAAATCTTCTCTGGAAATGGGCTTATGATAAAACTTAAGTCGGTGTCCGTTTACCACGAAGGAGACTTGTCCATCATCAATTGTTTTAATTTTTACAGCTCCATTGTCATATAGATTTTCTACCTCGTAAGGGCCCAGACAATGGGTGGTAAGTTTGCCTTTGAAGGTTTTGAACCGGGAATCAAACAACAGGGTCAAATCACAAGGTTGGAAGTGTTTCTTTTTAATAAACTTGTCATGCCACTTGCTCCTCTGGTTTTGGACCAATATTGTCCATTGGATGGCATATTTCCCGATTTCATCCAACTCATTTAGTTGTAGGGATCGTTTCTTTTGAGCCTCATCCAGGTTCAATCCTAACTCTGCGGCAATACGAAAGGTCCTTACTTGGAATTCTATAGGTAAAAGTACTTGTTTCCCGTACACTAGCTCATAAGGGGTATGCCCAGTGGTATTTCTCCAGGTAGTTCGATATGCGCACAAAGCCTCTGGGAGCCTATCAGCCCAATCTTGGTGATGTAACTGAACAATCTTGGTCAAGATGGCTTCTAGAGCTTTGTTTTTGGATTCTACCTGACCATTGGATTGCAGGTGGTATGGATAAGATTTACAATGTTTAATCCCATATTTCTCTCTTAGCTCTTTCATCATCTTGGAAGTAAATTGAGTGCCTTGGTCGGTAACAATTTCATGAGGGACACCGAAGCAGGTAAAGATGTCTTCATAGATAAATTCGACAACAAACTTCTCTGTGGCCCTGAATAGGGATTTTGCCTCTACCCATTTGGTGACATAGTCCATACAAACCAAGATATAGTTCTTCCTACGGGACATGGGTGAAATTGGTCCTACAAAGTCGAGGGTCCATTTTTCAAAGGGTTCTATCATAACTTGGGCCTGCAAAGGCATTTCATCAGATGATGTAGGCCTACCTATCCTTTGGAAACTATCACAACTTCTCACAAACTTGGTAGCATCTTTGAAAATGCTAGGCCAATAGTAACCTGAATGTAACACCTTATATGTTGTACATTTGTCAGAGAAATGGCCACCACATGGTCCATCATGACAATTTCGTAGTATTTCAGGTACCTCATCCTCTCAGACACATCTACGAATAATCAAATCAGGACCTGTGTGAAAAAGATCATGACCAACCCAAGAGTAATTAACACTCTGTGTAATAATTTTCCACTTTTCATGAGGTGACAAATGAGATGGTAACTTCCTAGTAGCTATATAGTTTTCCATATCTGCAAACCACGGGGTATTGACAGAGAGGGAAAAGAGGTGCTCATCTGGGAAACTATCATCTACAGGGATATCATCATCCTTGTTGTTTATTCGGGAAAGAAAGTCAGCTACTACTTTATCCTTTCCAGGTCGGTCAAGAATAATAATATTAAATTCTTGCAATAACAAGAGCCACCTAGTCACTCGGCCATTAGTTATAGGTTTATTCATGAGGAACCTAATGGTAGAATGATCAGTGTGTACAAATACTTCATAACCTGTAATGTAATGATGAAACTTGTTAATAGCATGAACAACTGCCAAGAACTCTTTCTCGGTGACTATGTAGTTCAACTCGGCAGGGGACAAGTTCTTGCTTATAAAATACATGGTATAGGACTGTTGGTCTTCTTTCTGCCCTAATACCCCTCCTATTGCAGTGTCAGAGGCATCAGTGGATATATGAAATGGGAGAGTCCAATTAGGCCCTTTAAGAACTGGTTCCACAGACAGCTTAGCTTTCAGGGTTTCAAAGGCAGTTTGACAATGCTTAGTCCAAACAAAATCAACATCTTTTATCAATAATCCAAACATAGGTGCAACAATCTTTGTAAAATTTTCAATAAACCGCCGGTAATATCTGGCATGTCCAAGAAAGCTTCTCACCTCTTTCTGAGTCTTGGGGGGTGGAAGTCTAATAATGACCTCAATCTTTGCAGGATCGACTTTTATTCCTTTAGATGAAACATGATGTCCTAGAACCACTCCTTCAATTAACAATATTTTGCATTTTTCATGACTTAGGGATAGGTTCATTTTCTGGCATTTGATGAGGACCTTTTCTAAGTTTTCTAAGGCTTCCTGGTAAGTGTTTCCATAAACTATGAAGTCATCCATGTAGACCTCTACACAATCATGAATAATATCGGCAAATATCCCTAATACTGCTCGTTGAAATGTTGCAGGAGCATTACACAATCTAAATGGTAATACCCTATAGGCATAGGTGCCCCAAGGACAAGTAAAGGTAGTCTTTTCCTGGTCCTCGGGTGTTATAAGAATATGGTTGTACCCGCTGTACCCATCTAGAAAGGAGAAATACTTTTTTCTGGACAAGGTATCTAGAACTTGGTCAATGAAAGGAAAAGAAAAGTAGTCTTTCAGAGTGGCCTTATTGAGTTCCTGGAAATCAACACAAATTCTCCATTTCCTGGTCACTTTCTTTGGAACCACTACTAGAGGGGATACCCACTTACTGTCGGAGATGGGATAGATAAATATGACATTTAACAACTTTTGGATTTCCTCCTTGACTATGTCTTTGAGTGTTGGGTTCATCCTTCTCTGGGGTTGCCTACAGGTGTCACTTCCCCCTGGGTGTATATATGGTGGATGCATGTGTCAGGATGTATACCCTTCATGTCAGTGTATTCCCAGGAAAATGCTCCTGTTTGTTATTTAAGGATATCTACTAACTGTTTCTGTTGGTCTGTATCTAGCCTGAAGTTTATATGTAAAAATTTCCCTGTACTAATCTCATAGGGCGTACTATAAGACATGGCAGACTCATCAATTTCAAAAATAAAAGATGTCGAAGACAAATAGATGGATCTAATTTTTCTTGAAATTCTTCCCCAAACATGTACTCAAATTGGGAAAAAGACTGTGGAAAATCCACACATGTAATAGCATAAATGAACTGGTTTCACACATTTTCTGGTGTATGCTCCTGAAGTGCCCTTGCATGGTCACTAGGAAATACAGGTTCTTCCCAGTCTTCGTTCTCATATGGACATTTAAGCCACCATAGATTCTCCATAATAGGTTGAGCTGGAGGGTAAATGGTGAGCTTCTGGATAGAGAGACCATTCGAGATGGTCATTTCTCCTTCTCTACAGCCAATAAATGCATTGGCTATGGCTAGCCAAGGTCTTCCCAAAATAACGGGATGGCCTCGGGCAAGATCCTTTGAATGAATGGCAAGAAAATACATAGGGTACTCCCATGAGGCTAAAGTAACCATGACATCATCTAAAATCCCTTCAGGTATAACCCTAGTCTTATTTGCTAATTCCAAAATGGTTGAGGTAGGCCGAAGAAGAGGTTGTAACTGTAATTGTTCCAAGGTAGTAGTGGTCATAACATTGATGGTTGCCCCTAGGTCTATGAGAGTGTTTCCTATGGAGAACTCCTTAATGGTTATGGTCACTACGAGGTTTCTTGGATTCCCATACTTTGCTAGATTTGGCTGCTTTGATATGTACTCAGAGAGTCCTCCTACCAAATGTACTATAGGAGGGTCCTTTTGCTTCCTACCTGGCTTCTTGATACACAATTCTTTGACTACCTTAATATAGATTGGAATGTCTTTAATGGATTGAAGTAGAGGAATCTTGACAGGAATACTTTTCAATTCATTAAGAATGTCAAATTCCAGTCGGGTGGTAGGTTTCTCGATTACCAATCAGTTTGGATAAGGAGGGACCTTTGTATTTTGTGAAGGTTCATTTTGGGGAAGCTTGGGTTCTTGATTCTTCGGGATAATAACATCTTCCCACCTAGTGTCACCCGTGGGTTATTGGGTGGTTTCTTCTTCTTCTTCTTCCTGGATGACTACTGAAGGTCTCTGCATATCTATAAATTTTCTCGATCTTAGTTTAATTTCCTGTAATGGAACATGAGTAATAACATATGTCGGGAAGGATTGGATCTCAACATTGTTAAGAGGTTGAGGGGGCTTATTATTGGGATTCGGCACTGGTTGTGCTGATAATAGTGTCGGTATTGGGGAGCTTGCATTTTTAAATTGGAGCGGTTGTTGTTGTGGGATAGGAGGTAAAGGTGGTGGAACAAAACCTGGCAAAGGTTGCAGAGTGTTTGATGAGAACTGAGAATAAGGATGGTTATACATAGGAATAGGTGGATCTTGAGGATTTCCTTGGTTGTGTCCTCCCCTCCATCCTTGAATCCAAGGATGTTGGTACTAAGTAGACTAGTTTTTCCAACTTGGTGAGTTCCACTGTTGTTGTTGATAATAGGGTGGAACTTGGGACTGTAGATCTGGGTATGTGAGTTGATTCCTAGGCTGCCATGGCCTCCTAGGTGCATAAGAAGACTCCCCAGGGTCTCCACTCCTATAGATGGCTAATAAACTGAGCAATGATGGACATTTTTCAGTCACATGGTCTTCTGTGCAGAAGCCACAAACTGAAATGTTATCTAATGGACACTCCCTTGAGGAATGCTTCCTCCTGCATCTTTGGCAATATATGCTCATTGCCACATTTTCCTCCTCCTGTTTCTTTTTGAGTTTAATGGTATCCAACTGGGAACCTATTGTGCTTAGGATGTATATCTTGAAGTTTTCTAGAAGGTTACCTATCTCTGCTCTCGTAATACCACCTGAACTAACTGGTTTTAAGCTTCTATTGTAAGGGTCCCGAACATTCTTTCTTGTTTTGGCTCTACTCCTTGAGTAGTTTTTACACATTTCACATATTTCAGCAAATGGTTTATGAGAGATGTCACCTGATTCTATCAGGCTAAGCACCTCTAGATATTCTTCTGAAATTCCCTTAAGGAAAAAATCCCTAATTGCATCCTCTGGGAGGTCATGGTATTTTGACTTCTAGGAGATATAACCAAATCTTTCCATATAGTCTTCAAGGGTCTCATCTTCTAACTATTGGACTTTAAAGATGTCATTACGAGACTCTTTGGTCTTGCAGTAGTCTTGGTACTTCTTGAGAAATATGTCTTTCATGGCTTCCCAAGACCTAATACTGGATTCTCCCAACCCCATGAACCATCTTAGTGTAGAGTCTTTGAGGGTGCTAGGAAAGAGTTTTAATTTTTGGGCATCTTGCACATAGTTGTATCTCCTGCACAAGATGTCAAATTCAAATAGGAAGGTGTCTGGATCTTCACTGTTTTTACCA
>JASDQU010307789.1:5964-16903 GCA_032191745.1 Picea mariana
CCAACATATGTGATAACATTAGGCTCCATGGGGGATAGAGTCGTCCCTGTGAGGCTCTAAGAACCTTTCTGTAGCTTCAGTGCCTTACCATTGAGCTATGGAGTCACCTATAAAACTAAAAACAAAGAGGAAAACAATATTTACAAAACAGGGGAGCCACTTATGGATCAAATAAAGAACTTCTTCAGAAAATGCCCATTTATAGGGTCACCAAAAATATCATCGCCCTCCAAATCCTGCAACCTGTAGGTATTGTTTAAAAACACTTCAGAGATTTTGAAGGGCCCAATACAGAAGGCGTCAAACTTGTTGTGCTTTCCTATGTCCTGTCTGGGTGCATCCCATTTAAGTAGTAGATCTCCCAGCTGGAAATCTTCATTTCTTGCCTTTCTTTCAAAGGCTTGCTTGATCCTTTGCTGATGGTCCTGATCTCTATCCATCACCCACTCTCTATTCTATTGGACCTACACCAGTTGATGAATCCTTCAGATCATGTCATCAAGCTCTCCTGGATGATCCTGAAAGAATTTTGCTACAGGTAAAACCAAATGATAAGGAAAAATAGCTTATGTCCCATAAACAAGTTGGAAAGGGGAGATGCCTAGGGACCTTTTTGGTGTCACTCGATTAACCCACAGAGCGAATTTTATCTTTGAATCCCAGGCCTTCTTATTGTCTTCTAACAGTATTTTAATAAGATTGATCAAACTTTTGTTAGAGGACACTGCCAACCCATTGCCTTGGGGATAATAAGGAGTGGAGTGGATTAATGAAATCCCAAACTGCTCATAGAACTTGATCAATGGCCCAGACTTGAAGGATGCATCATTGTCAGTGATGATTCTATTTGGGCAGCGAAACCTTGCCATGATGTCTTCAAGAAAGCCAATGATCACTTTGTGTGAAGCACTCTTGGTGGGGATAGCTTGTATCCATTTGGTGAAATATTCTTTTGCAGTTAAGATCCACCTTTTTTGACCACTTGAAGCAGGATGAATCTCTCCGATGAATTCCAACCCCCATTGTTGAAAGGGTGTTGAAGCTACTATAGGCTTTAGTGGCAGATATTTGAGCTGTTGCTTTCCTGATAATTTTTTACATTTGATGCAGGCTCTAATCTTTCTGCAGACGTCAGTGAATAAAGTGGGCCAGTAGTACCCAGCCCTGAGGATTTTGTAGGTTGTGGTATTCCAGAAATGGTTTCCTCCACATAGGCTTCTATGGAAATCAAACATAATTTTTTGAGCCTCCTGTGGGTTTAGACATCTCAGGAGAACTCCAAGGGGATCCTTCCAGTACAAGACCTGGTCAATAAGGCAATATCTAATTGCTTTAAGATTTAAATCTCTCTCCTTACTCTTCCCCATTCCATCAGGAGGATTTAACTCTCACAGAAAATATAATATGTCTCCATACCAGGTGCATTCTGCTAATGGTAAGATGTCTTGAGAACTTTGGTCAGACAACTCAACGTGCTGATCTTTTGAGCAAACATTGATGAAGTTGACCACCAAGGCTTTACAATTAGATTCAGCCAGGATCTTGGATAAACCTTGGCCTTTAATGAGCTTGGTGGGCTTTATTTCTATATCAAACTCAAGGATCTTGGAAATCCATTTGCTCCTTCTCCCGTCTATGTCAGGATGAATAAGAATGTTCTTCACAGAAGCTGAAGGAACATATGCAATGACCTTTGAGTGTAGAACATAGACTTTGAATGCTTTGAGAAATTTAACTAAGGCATAGGCATGTTTCTCCATGATATCATACCTGATCTCAGCATCCCTCAATGTTCTGCTAAAAAAGGAAATAGGCTGCTCCATCCCTGCATCATTCTTCTATAGTAGAACAACAACCACTGTATCAAAAGAAGCAAAAGAAAAGATCAGAAATTCCTTGGAATAATCAGGACTGATAAGCATGGGTGCCTCAATCAATGCATTTTTTATTTGGTCAAAGGAGTCCCTGGGTTCAGTAGTCCATTTTACTTCATTCCTCTTCCTGAGCATGACTGTGATATGCTTCACCAATTCAACAAAATTTGAAACTAACCTCCTTAAGAAATTAATATTTCCTAGGAAAGACTAGACTTCTTTCCTGGACCTGGGAAGTGGTAGAGTTTGAATTGCCTCCACCCTGCTAGGATCAATTTTCAATCCCTCAGCAAATACTATATGGCCCAACAACTTTCCCTCCTTCATGGAAAACAAATATTTCTTAGGATTGAGGGAGAGACCAAACCTTCTACATTTCAAGAAAAATTTCCTCAGATGACAACAATGTTCCTTATCAGATATAGAGAAGAATGTTATGTCATCCAGATAGATGACCACAAATTTGTCCTTTTCTCAATAAAATCTATGTCCATGGCTCGTTGAAACGTTGCTCCTACGTTCATCAGTCCATAAGGCATTTTGGCATACATGAATGTGCCCCAAGGAGTGGAGAAGGTTGTTTTCTCTTGGTCCTTAGGCATGAATGATATCTGATTGTAGCCAGAAAATCCATCAATCTTAGATATCCTTGATGCACCAGTTACCCTCTACAATATGTGTTCCATCTTGGGTAGGGGGTAATTGTCTTTCTTTGAACTCCTGTCCAGATTTCTGAAATCAACACAGAGTCTGATTTCTCCACTTTTCTTTCTCACTAGGACCAAATTGGCCACCCATTCAGAATATCTCAAAGGGACAATGATTTGGGCGTCCAACAACTTCTTTACTTCTCTCTCCATGACAGGCAACAACATGGGATTAATCTGTCTTAGCTTTTACCTAAATGGCTTAGCCTCCTCTTTCAATGGAATCTCGTGCTCAATGACAGTTGTGTCATATCTCTTGAGGTCTTCATAGGTCCAAGCGAACACATCAGTAAATTCCCTTAATAATTCATCATACTCATCCCTCTACTCTCTTGTCAAGTTGCTTGACAATTTGACAAGCTTTGGCTCCTCCTTTGTGCCAATGTTGCACTCAGTTGCATCAGCATTATCCTTTGATATTTTTCCCTTTACTGCCACATCATTGTTGTTAAATAACCTTTCCAAAGGAACTAGTCCCTTTGGAATGTGATTGTTGGGCAATTGAACAATATGATGGTCAGCAATTTTGTTCAAAAGTACATCAGCATGAAGATCTGCTTCAGAATCAGGATCTTGATCAATATGTAATGCTAAAAATTCATCAAAAGTCTCCAGGAACCTTTTGATTTCAAGGTCATCCTCAAAAACCTTCCAATGCTTGACATTGTTAGGTATGGAGGGCCTGTATTTCACTTCTATGTCGTACCTAAGCTTAGGTGGTAGGGGAATTTTGAAATTACTTGCTGAAATAACTAGATAATCAACCAATGTATTCTCCTCCCTAGGGATGAATGAAATGTTGAAAGCCAGGAAAAATATGTCTATTAAATCCCACACTTCATTCCTATAATATATGAGCCTTGGATGCTTGGCTTGGTAAATATTTCTGACTTGTTTCACAACCAACTCGGCATCCCCAAAGACTTATATTTCCTTGATTCCCATGTCCTTTGCAGACCTCAAACCCAAAGTAATAGTTTCATACTCTGTCACATTGTTTGTAGCTTCAAAATATAATTTGTATGAAAGAGATATGGTTTCCTGAGTAGGGGAAACAAAAACTATTCCAACACCAGCACCATCTTTATAAGAAGCTCCATCAAAGAACATTTTCCAAACAAAATTGATTGGGGAAGAATATTCATGGGGGGTAATTGGTTTCTTTCTAATTTGAAGAGGAGGTTCAAGGGCATTGGTGAGCTGCAACAACTTGTACCCCAAATCGATATCAAGGGAAAATATGGAATGATTGGTGGGGTCTGCTTCATCACTAACAATGCAGGCCATCTGGGCTTCTATATACAGTCTTCTACTCTCCCCTTTGAAGATAGGGATGGTAGCATATGTGAGGTCCATTTGTAATGTTCCTCCAAGCCTTTTTATCCAAGATATTGACAATAGCATGTTGAACATGAGAGCAACATCAGCTACCACAATGTCCGTTACTACACTCTTCATGGGCAGCTGAAACAAGGTTACCACCAGATTTTTAATGACCCCAAGACATTACACCCTCCTTGAATTGAAAGAGTACAAGTCATGGTAATACTTTGTGACTTCCAGTCCCAATTCTTCCGTGAATTTTTTGGGAATGAGATTATGAGATGCCCCAAAATCCATCAAACAATTATGCAGCACCTTATCATGAATGTTCAAGGATGTGTATAAGGTAGGGGATAAATCATCTTTTTCTTCTACCATAGGACCTAAGATGATTGTTGTCTTTTCATCTTGGAGATTCACTGAGTCTATGGAAAGTTGAGGTGGCTCGGAATGCAGTAGTTTAGAGAGGTATATTTTGAAGTCTTCATGTTTGACTAGCTCTGAAATGGGTACAGGAATCCTGATTTTTTGAATTTAATACTCAAAGTTAAAGGAGGAAGGAGGCTTTTGAATTTCCCTTACCTCTCAGATAGGGTCTTTGGCTATTGGTGAGAGATTCTGAGATTTCTTTTCCTTGTTTCTATTTACTGCATCTTTAGAAAGCTTCTCTGCTATGGAAGGTCGATCAAAGATATCATATTTCCCATATTTCTTCTTATACCGGAGGTTATATCTATTAGGACTGCTATTTACCTTCTCCCCCTTGCTCAACTCATTTATTTGACTGTTCATGAGGAATTCTTCGTTGGCATATTGAGTTAGATGAGGAAAATGAGAGGTGTCCTCAATACAATGGATTTCAAGATCAAGCTATTCTTCTTCCCTCTGCTCATCATCAACCATGTTATTTTGGAGAGGCTTTTGAATCCTATGATCATCCCTATCTCTGTTTCTTTGTTTCGTTGGCATAATCTGGGGAACATTATTAGTTGGCCTCTTGAAGTTGCCTTTGTTGTCAGTGTTCTGCAGATTTCTGTATGTATTCTTCCCCTCCATTTTCATTTTGTCCATGTTTGCAGACAGAGACTTCACTATCTTGGTCAATTCATCCACTTGAGGGTGAGCTATATAAGAACCAGAGGTTGAGGCCTGAAACTTTCCTCTTCCCCTGTCTCTGTCAGATTTGATTCTGAGCCTATTAACTGCCAACACATTAGATTCTACTTCCAGGGCTGCATCTTGCATGTTAGCCAAGGTGGTAGCCCTTATTTCTTTGAGAAGGAGGCAGAAATCAGGGTCAAAAGCACTAGAATAAGTGATTTTGGTAGAGGCTTCTGAGGGTTTTATCTCAGCAGGGATCTTATTATACATTTTATTGAATCTTTTGGAGAAGGCATAGATAGACTCTCCTTCCTTTTTCTTCAAGGAACCAAACTCTGTCATATAGTACATGAATTAATTTTTATCCCTCCACTGTCTTAAGAAGGCATTATCTAGAGCTTCAATCCCAACAATATATCCAGGGGTCAATCCCCTAAACCATTTCCTAACCTAACCATCAAGTCTTTGCACAAATACTCTCATCTAGACATCTTCATTTTCAATGTTCAGGTTGTCTGCATAGGTGTAGAAGGAAACAAGGTGTTCTTTAGCAGTTATGTCCTCCTCTCTAGTAATTTAGGAATATATTTCAAGTAATATCTAGCAGGGAGAGGATTCATGGGTTGGGGTAGGAATAGAGGGGCATACCTTGTAGCCACTATGGCATCCATTCTGTTTTCTAGGGAATGAGCTCCGACCATAGGGATATTAGTTGGAGGAGAACTAGGATGAGAAGGGGCTTGACTAGGGAAGAGTGGAACTGAGCTCATAGGAGGAAAAGGGAACAACAAAGGATTTGTAGAAAAGGCTGCAGGGCTTAAAGGAGCAGAGGTTGGTGTGGGTACAACAGTAGCAATAGTAGTAGGAGGAGTGATGGTAAAGACTGGGGTAGGAAACTCTTTTGGATTCCTAGGTCTATACCAGGATACAACATCAGGAAAGATAGGAGTGACAAAAATCTCTTCCTCTAATACAAGACGAGGAGGATAAAACTCAACAGGAACACTCCCAAAATTTAAGAAACGAGAAACTCCAACAAGAGGTCTGATAGGAAACTGAGAAGAAGATATTGGAGTATCTAACAGAGGGCAATGAGAAATATAAGAAATACCTGGTTCAGCAGTAGAAGTTCCTTCTTTGAGGGCCTTTCCCTTTTTGATGAGCTTCTCTGGATCTACCTCAGGTGTTTTCAAGGGCAACTGAAGGGCAGACCTCGTATGCCTGCCTCTGGAAGCCACAACTGAAATAGTAGGTTCACCATAGTGGATTCTTCACAATGGAGTTGTCAACTGCACAGTAGCAATATTATAGAGCTCTGATGCCCGATGTGCCTTTAGAATCAGAGGCTCAATGTCGTTCAATCCCAAGGAAAATATTAAAATTCTTCCCCAACAACAGCGCCAGAAATGTTAGCACCAGAAGTCACTCCTGGATTACAGCAAGAGTAAGCCTGATACCCATCAATTTATATGTCACATTTTTTTTATAAAGGGTGATCGAATGGAAGTATACTCAGAATAATATCACTTAACTTGGAAAATTGGGTTGGAAATGCAAATATAGGTGAGGTGAGGTGAGTAGGTGGAGGAAAAATGAGAAAGGAATGAAAGTCTTCTCTAGACATCCGATCTTCCAGCAGCCTTTAGAGGAAAAGTATCAGATACAAGATACTCTTGGATCCAAAAAATTCAAGAAACTGAAAACGTTGCAACAACAGATATAGTCAAACCTAGACTATACAATAATCACAACACCTGACTGGATCCTCCATGCCCGGGATTTTAGAGTCAGAAGCAAAATATAAATAAAGGAGTTGGCTTCCATTAAACAAGAAGTCTCAAGGATCAATCCATAACTAGAAAACTAGGGGTCTTAGTAAAACATTAGAATTGGGAGTTTAGCTCTACCATCGATACCAACAAAAATGAAAAAATGCCTGCATATACTCCGACTGACTCGGATTGCCTGAGACACGATCATGTCATACATTCAAGGATTTACGTTGATGAGATTCTCTGTTAGGCTACGCATGCAGACGTTGGTCAGACTTCCCATGCAGTATTTTGTCTGACATGATCTCTGTCAGAGTGGGCTGACAGTCCCCTCCTACGGTTTTTCCGTTTCTGGCCTTCTATTTAAGGGAGGAGACGATGTCTCACCCACTTTCCTTATTTGCATTAACTCCAACTTCGGGATCGGAGAGGCACAAGTCAACTCTTCTTCTGAACAACGTGGATGCTTTTCCTTGGCTGGTGCTACTTTGTTGGGCTGCTACAAGGGGACCCAGTCGATGGATGTTGACGAAACTCTTGGCGGGGATGATGGTGCCAACGTCATGAAGGTGAGAAGAGGGTCCCCCATGTGGCTAGGAAAGACAAATGGAGGGTGACATGGAAAGTGTGGGCAACGAAAGGTGTGCTTACCACATTGGGGACAAGTCAAAGGTAGAGTGGCAAGGTCCGATGATGTGGTAGAAGATGTGAGGCTGCGACATCAGACAGAATGGGACCATCTTCTAGGGAGGATGTGAGCAATAGGACACTTGGCAAGAGGTGATAGGTGGGAGTGATAAGGGGCCATGGCCCAGTGGTGAGTGGAGGATGTGATGGGAGGAAGTGAGAGACGGAGTGGGAGACAAGTGTCAACGAGAGGCGAGAGTAGTAAGTGGAGGAGGAAACCTCTTATATCGGAGGGGGGGGTAGGTGGTAAGAGGTTTTAGGTGGGGGGGGGTCCGACATCATGAGGGGGTGTCACGATAGCAGGGGCCCTGCATTCAAAACCACCCATATCGAACCCCCCCCATTAAAGGAAGAACGACAATGGGGGTGTCCAGAATGGAGCTTGTGTCGTAGATCTAAGCATGTAGATCTCGGCTGCTTAGACCTACATGCGCCTTAACATAATGCACTCGATCATAAACTTAGGAAAAGTGGGTTTTAGCTCGCTTTTTGTCATTCTTTTGTCATGGGGTCCGTTCTAAAAGGAATAACACCCCCTAACCAACATATGTGATAACATTATCTACCCACACCCTAGTCATTCTCTTTGATGATCCATCGAAGGGAGGAATAGTCAACCTTCCCACCTTGTGCATGAGATTGAAATTCTATGGGATCTATGTTACTCTGTTCCCCTCTCTTGGGTCGTACTGATGTTTTAGTTCACAAAAGTATTTATAGAAAACATTCTCATGGATGTTTGCACCTATCATATCATACTCTATGTATGAGATGTTAATATCAATCCCCTAATTTGGTTTCTCCTTTACTTTTGTAGGCTTCCCTATCAGGAATTTTGGTAATAAAGGCCTAGGGATATTTAATGTCTTTCTTTGAGCCAGACTGTGGTTATTTCTATTCTCGGAGTGTATTTTTTTGCTCCAACGGGATCCTCTAGGTCCGCCTTGACCTGCACCATTCATATTTCCACGTTGTCCTAACAACCGTACAAATGCCTCAAGAGAATACCATTGGAACTTTGATGTATATTCATTTCTCCTAACCAAATCTTGTAGTATCTATATCACCACATTTTTGTCTCCCATTGTGCCTTTTGGTTCTGAGTCTATGTGTTTTAATTATGTTCTCTTTATGGTGATTCTCGAGAAGTTTTTCCTCCATTCCCTTTTCTTCTAGGCATCGATGTAGTCACAAGATGGAAGAATCACCATCTATGATACCACTGTAATGTTCCCAACTAGGATAGATGGTAAATATATGTGTACTAACCAATATTATTATTCTTCTTTGTGTGATTTTATCAAACAATTTGTTGAAAGTTCCAAATAATAGCTTAAACATAGATCATACATCCATTACACATATAATTGAGCAGATAATGATGGCATCTTATTATGTATGGAAGTTCTCCCAAAAATTAGTACAATGGAAACTAAGGGTTGTAATAAGAGTTTCAGACTACTACTAAGAAAACAAGCTAATGGTTGTCATGCATCATTAAAAACTACTATAGAAACAACACAATGGAACCTAGAATGATGCCAAGATATGGAACCCATAGATAATCAAGCCTTCCTTTGTTCTTCTCAGGTTACATTTTCTCTACAGCCGATCTTACAATTTCTTCAAACTCCTTCCCAGACCCGATCCAACAAGCTACTGAAAAAACCTGATTTAGAGGGGTCCTCGTAGGACGACCCTAGTTCAACCCACAAAGACACCTCATTTTCCAGGTGTGCAAAACCCTTCTACACTTATCGCCTTGATGAAAAGCTTCCTCATAAATGTTTTGTAAACCCCTTTTGTGTGCAAATATTGACTTCAAATTCTTTTTTGAATGAAACAAAATCACCACAATGAACTCAAATGAGGATTCTGGATGGAGCCCCTCTTTTCTAGCTCAGGTGGCTATTGCACCATCGAAAGTAAACCTACAATGGAAGGGTTTTTCCCAAAACCCGAATGAAAACGTTGGCTACAAGAGAACTCAATAAAATATCAAAAACATAATGCCAAGGGGAAGGGTTGCTCCTCTATTTATCCTTCCTTTGGATCTTCTAGATCTTTCCCCCATTTTGACCTAATCTAAACTTCACATTATTCTCCCTCCAATTCAATTAAATATAATTGTTTATTTTATTTAATGTCACTTTTAGGGTGTGACAATTTTTTTACCTAGTGACACCTTGACTCCCTTTTTTGTTGTTGACTATATCCTACGAGATTCGTAAATTCTATTAAGTCATCCCAATAACTTGGAAGGGGAAATTACAAGTTCCATTAGGATGTCACAAGATTCAATAATTCTCCTAGTTTATTTCTAAAACTTTCTATTGTGTCATTTTCAAATGAAATAATTACCTTAAATATTATCTCTATATCATGCAAATTTTACAATGAACTATTCTCTCCTATTTTTCCTTTTGCATAGAAAATCATCTTGATATACAATAAAATAACCTAATAAGTTAGTTGATTTAAGGCCTTACATGGATTTGGATTTGATGATGACATGACTGAGGTAGAGGAGGACCCCTTGCGAAACATTTATGTGGGAGACCTTGATAACCAATTAGTGGCTGAATATGTTGAGGATATATACAAGTTTTTTTGTAGAACAAAGGTATATTAGGATGATCTCTTTTGTTGGATTAGTGTTTGAAAAAGTGGTCCATGTCAACTCAGACTTGGTCAAGTTGGTCAAGTTGACTGGTAGTCATATCAAATCAACCTCTTTCTCGGTTTAGAGGGCCAGTGTGGTATCAAACCAGTCGATTCAAAGCTCGAATCTATCGATTTGGTACCGAACCAATCATACTCAATCAAGTACCTACCTACTCAACTGAGTAGGTACTAGATCCCACTATGGCACACTCAACATGAAATTTCAATTCTTTTTATAAAAATAAAATAAAAAAACTAACTCTTAAACCGTACCAAAATGCTTTAAAGAGACCCCCCCCCCTCCATTTTCCTCACACCTCTCTCATTTAACATTTGTGAGCATTTGGAGTAGTGTTGAAGTATTGAAGGGAAGTGATTTAGAGTGATCTTGGTACTAGCTTAGGAATTATGTTGGGATGTTTGTAGTGTATTTGGAATCTTAGTGAGAAGGATACAACCCATCTTCAAGCTTGGAGGAGTTGTAGACCAGATTCTAATGCTCACTACCCATTATTCTAATTCACATGTATGTTTTTTCTCTCTTAAAATTACAAATTTGAAACCTGTCCCTATCGTTTTCTCTCTTTAAATTGCAAATCTGAAATCTACCCTTATTTTTTTTTCTCTTTAAAATTTGTCTTTAAGTTTAGAGTTTTGTATTTTCACCCTTCTTACTAGTTTTCATATTAAGATAATGTTTGCAATGATGCATGTTTGAATTTTAAGATTTCTTTCCATTTAAACACCATTTATCTAAGAGCCAAAAGCCATGCATGGATCCATGCTAATATTATTGATCAACAATTGTATT
>JASDQU010307789.1:17128-30483 GCA_032191745.1 Picea mariana
AGGAAAAAGTAGATAAATGATGAAATTTTGAGGAAGAGGCAACTTGTTGCAATGGGATTAAGTGATAATGTTGAATTTGAAGACTCTTCCACTATCCCTTCTACCAATTTTATGGAACAATTCCATTATGTTCCTCCCCCTCCTAAGTCTGACAAGCAACCTAAAATGAAGATGAACATTCAAATTTATTTTACACCTTCCTCTGGCTCTCATAATGCCTCTCAACCAAGTCAAAATCAACCGACCTTAGATAACCAATGAAAGAAGAAATACAAAGTTGTTGCTTTTGAATACATATATAAATGTTGGTATTATGAAAATATCCCCTTGAATGTTTTCCACTCGCCTTATTACCAACCTATGTGGGATTCTGCTATTGTTGTGGGAAAGGGATTCAAAGGCCCTAGTATGCATGACTTGAGGGCATCTCTTTTGAAAAATTTTTTTATGTCCATAGAGGAATACTTGAAGGATTTTAAATATTCAAGGGCCAAAACAAGGTGTACCATCATGTTATATGTATGTAATAATGTAAATAACCATACAATCATAAATGTTCTTATCTGTTTCCCTCAAGGAACCATGTTTTGAAATCAGTTGATGCATATAATAAGGTGAAATATGAAAACTTATTATTTTAGCTTTTGGATGATATTTTCTTGTTAGTTAGGGAGGAACATGTTGTTCAAATCATCACATGAAATTCCTCAAACTATGTTATTGTTGGTAAGATGTTAGAGTCCAAATACAAGACCATATTTTGGACCTCATGTGTAGTACATTACATAGACCTTATGCAAGTTGAGGACATAGGAACAGAATATTGGATCAAGAACATTGTAGAGTATTCCAAGTGCATCACAAAATACATATACAACCACTCATGGGTATTGATCCTAATGAGGAAGAACACCAAGGGAAAGGACCTTGTGAGGCCTACAATCACGATATTTGCAAATCACTTCCTCACATTGCAATCTCTGATTTTCTAAGCATAGAAATTTAAAAAAAATGATTTCAAGTGATGAATGGAATGGATCTCAATGGGCTCACAAAAAATATGGAAAAGACACGAAGAGTAAATTCTTTGGTAACACATTTTTGGAAAAGAGAACTAAAGTTTGTGAAAATTAGTGTTGTTGATCGTGGTTAGTGGATGGGGAAAATTTGGCCATGGGTTACATCTATGAGGCCATGGATTAGTAAAAGGAGTAGATAAGGATAGAATATATGGACAAAGTAGATAATTATGGGCCTATATAAGAGATCATTGATAACATATGCAACCATAAACGTCATATCCCTATGCATGAAACTGGGCATTACTTGAACCCATGGTTTCATTACAGAGCTCATTTAGGAGAAGATCAAACTAGGGAGATCAAATATGGATTGTATGAGTGCTTGAACTACATGATCCCTATTGAGGTAGAGTATCTAGAAGTACATCGACAAACCATTTCTTTCACTAGATCCATGGGTACCTTTGGAAAAAAACTAGCAAATATTGCAAGAGATGTGGACCGACCACATAAGTAATTCCAAAAAAATTTAAGTTCAGTTGTTTAAACTTTAAACTTCAAATAATTTATTTTTTATCCAAAGTCACAATATAATTTATTTAACTACCTTTGTATTTTAAACACATTGGTGGGATTCATTTGGTATCCAATGTCCTCAATTGCAAATGTTTGTAGTTTAATTCCTGAGAAAAACTTGCAGTGTTGTTGAGTGTGGGTACAATTGGTTTGTCTTTCAATGGATTCACACAAAGAAGAGAAAATTTTTGGAACAAAAATGGTAAAATGATCTCATATTTGTGCAATAAAACCTCCAACTAAGGTGCATCTAGTTGTTGAGCAGAACACATATATAGATCCCATTATGTTGGATGATATTGATCCAATCTCATAATGGGTAGAGTCATCTCACCCAATAGAGTTTGAGATTAATTTTTATATTAATGACTTGTATTTGGGAGGTGTTGAATTGGATTTAGATCCATTAGGAGGAGATATAGTGAGAGACAATGTAGCACCATACATCGGACATGAAAGCACTCTTTGTGCAACCTGACTAGATCATGCTTCTGCTAGTACTACTTTTGTGGTTGTAGATTCCACTAAGGATTTTGAGGAGTCCAAAGGTGGTCCAAAGGATCTGAGTCATAGGATGAATTTGTAGATCCTAATGAGGATACCATTTATAGTAGTGGTGATTATTCTGTTGATTGATCATGTTGATCAATGATTTGTACTATGTACTATGTAGCAGGATACTAGCTTGTAGCATGTTTTTTGGACTCTAGAGGCCATTCAGAGCTTCAATGATATTTTTTTTCATTGATATGTATTGCACTTAGTTCCATTTTTATATTTTCACCCTTACATGCTATATACATGAGTATACTTTTCATATTTTATCTCTAATGGTTTGGAATCTTTAAAATATTTTTTTTCACAAAAAAAAAATGATTTCATGTAGTTTTTAGTAAACCAAGTCATTCAAATCAGATCGATCTGACTCAAACTCGAAGTTTGAGTTGACCCTCAACCAATTATGAATCTGAGTCTGAGTTTTAAAAAATTGTGTTGGATGCATTTCAAACTCAAAATTGGATTTTAAAATTTGTATCTTTTGTTGTATCTTTTGTTGTATCTTCTTCCAGTGCGTGAGCTTTGTGCCAAATTATATGCCTAGACAACTAGATATTAGTGGGAAAATGAGAGTATTCATATTAAATCATTTTATTGAGGTGAGTTATATAATTGTCACTAATTATGTTTAGAAGCAATTATCTTAACCAATTATAATGAAAATTTTATAATTAATTATAGTTAATATGACTTTGGCCCTTAAATTTACATTTACATCAGAAGTTTGGGTTAATGCCAAAGACTTTGCATCTTACCACAAATATTCTTGATAGATATCTTTCTATTCAACTTGTACCAAGGAGAAATAGCTTCAAGGTATAAGGAAATTTGGGCTCCCTAGGTATTTTTTCTAATTAATGGTTAAATAATATATGCTCTATATTCAGTAAATTAATGCCTACATATTTCTTCAAACTCCATAATTTTGTTCGCACTTAGTTTCCTTTAATTTTGGTCACACATATTTGACTTTCTTGACATCTTAGAAAATGGATTTGAGAGGAATATGTTGTTGTTTTAGGAATCAATAAGTTTTCTTGGTCATTTATGTTTAAGGTATGAAGGCACTTTGATGCTTTTAATGTGGGAACTTAGTTTATCTCACAAATTGTTTTTTGTCCCAATTTTTTTTCTCATTGATAACTAGGTTTTTATAGGGATATGTTTTTCATGGGAATCTCAATCAGGTGGTAATGGGTTTTGATGCTTTTCTTCTCAATTATTTTATTATCATACTCAAATAATTATCCTTGGTTTGTTTTGTCGCAATTTGTTTTCTTATAAACATTAAATATGGTTAGTTGATATTGTTGCATTGGTCTCCACTGATAAATTTAGATCTAAAATTTCTCAAAATAAGTAGCAATCAAGCATTAATTTTCATCTTGTCAAAATACCTTAAATATCTAGTAATTCACAAGTTGCACAAAAAATTGTATTAGTAGAACCTAAGGTGCTACTAATACCACTTGAAATGGGGATATTTTAAATCCTAGAGATTAAGGTTCTTAGATTGAAAACTAAAGTTGAAGTTAAAATAGTTATCTATTAATGTGAGATAAACATTACAATGATGGTAGAGGTTTTCCTTTTCCATAATTTGTAATTTATGATAGAAAAATATCAGGTAGATATTGAGGCCATTTAGGATTTTTTATTACAATTTGTGTTACGAGGTAAATATCACTATGACTAGGGGTAAACCACAACAGATGGAATGACCCACATAAATCAATTCTAATCCCAAGTATGTTATATAAATGAAATGATAACAAGACAAGGCTAAGAGCCTACCTCGTCCGAACTCTCAAAGAAGACCATCGTTGAGCACACGAACCAAATCTTTATACCTGCAACTTGTCCTCAACAACGAAGACACACAAGCATATGGTGATAATATATAATGTTAGCACATAGATTAGCATAATCCATTAACATACATGACAAATATGACCATGGAATAATAATTCAAATATTTGCAAGATATAAATTGGACGGGAAAATAGTATTTATATTAAGGTAATCAACAGAACTACATAGATTACAAAAACATTTCACGGCACATATCAGAACTAAGAAACTAAGTCCCTCCAGTTAGGCCTCCACCACTTCAATCCTCCACCAAAGGAAAGCTCATAAATATGAGTCAATGAGGTTCTCCATCACAAAGAAGGAAGAGCTTGGTGGTTGAACAAAAGGAGTTCAGACTTTCAAGGATAAAGGGATGCAAACTCGATATGAACTAAAATTTATCTAGAGTGTCTTTGCTCTCAAGGTTTAATTGTTGAATCTCCCTCAAGGCTTGGATATCACTCAATTTATAGCATTCAAATGGAACTTAAGGGACGAGTCAGACAATTTTCAGTATATGGAAGGCCAAGGATCATGGATCTCGCAACATGGCATGGAAACCTGACATAATTTTTAATTTTGAGCACCAAACCTGATGTACATAGGATGTAGTGGAGCAACCTGCATATATGATTGTTGTGTAACAGATAGGGTGCGTATATGAGGAAAAATATGCATTTTTGGCTCTGGGATGAACAAAAAGGGACTTCGATTCTGTAGAGGGAAATGGAAGGCCATCTAAGCAAGTTGCATGGAGTGAGGAAAAAATTGTTGTAACATATTCCCCCTAATCTATGATGTGATATCCCCAAGGACGAGCCTCAGTTGTATTTATGAATTGTAACATGTTTTGTACGCTGGTGAGCCAAGCAATTATAATATGATAGGCTTATGTGTTTATTAGGTTGGAGAGAGTAGGTGTTAAAGGCCAGGAGAATGTTTTGTACATGTAAATATTCATATTATTAATATAAAAACATCGTTGCGTGTAGACTAACCACGAAGAAAAAGAATGGGGGACTAAGTTCCACTAGGCTGGGTAAGGGAGAGGGGGTTGAGAGGATGGAAATAGGTACTAAGCTTAAGATCTTAAGTCTAAGAATAATTTATTATTATTCTAAATGTTGATAGAAGGATATGATTATATCATAAGTTCCTTTGGGAAGAAGGAATGACTTCCAAATGGAAAGGAACGTGCTTCATGAGCGACATGTGTCAGCTCAGGCAAATACATTTTTAAGTGGAAATTCTTGTTGTTTGGTGGGGGGACTGACGGAGGTTCAAGGGACACACCATTGGTTCTCACCATGCTCACCATTCTCACCATTCTCGCCATTCTCTGACTAGTCGACCACCTTTATCTTGACAAGTTCACTCATGCACTGGTATTTTTTGGGAGCCGTACTCTGCCTTAATGGAGTTTTGTTGTTTCCTTCGCCCTTGCCCATTTGTCTTAGGAGATTATTAGAAGAAACAGGTTTTCAGACCTGTGGTTTGCAAATGCGGGTTTTCAAGCCCGCAAATTGAAGAGGCAGGTTGTCAAGCTTGTGAGAAACTCTCTCCAGGTGAGAGAGTGTGTTGAAGAAGTGAATTCTCCTGGACGGATTCCAGTAGCAGCTACAGATCTATGAGATTTACTACCTAGCATGTTGTTGAAGCTCCAGAAGGGAGGTGGAGCAATCGATGAATTGTGTGATAGTGAAGGGGTATACTCCTCGGGCAGGACATGCATGTGAGGAATGAGAGTCTGTGAGTAGTGGGCATAAGTGTCTTCTGAAAGAATCCTTCCTTTTGAACTGAGAGGATCCTTCCTATTGAACTGTGTGACTTTCCTGTTAGCCTTGCCAAGCCTAGGAATCCCTTGCCTGGTGGCTTTTAGTCCCATCTCGAGGGTGACCCACTGCTAAGAGTGATGAGCAGTGTGTTCTAAGGCTGGGAGGATCGTGGAAGGTCTGCACACAGTCGATGGTCTTAAAAATCCAAAGATAAGTATCAATTATTGTTTTAATGATGTTTGTTGTGCATGATTGTGATTCTTACAATGTTATCATGTGCTTTAGTTTCATGTATGATTTATGGTCAATTTCTCATGAGTTAGTATGGTAGTAGTATATTTTATTTCCTTTTATTTCACTAGAAATGCTTGTAATATATATGTACCTGGGATGAACAATTAATCTGCTATCAGAGCTTAGCAGTATGTTGGTGGTGTTACATGGCCTGGCCCGGGTGGCCTACGCTACCACAAAATGGTATTACAGCAAAAGTCTACAGTGACGTTGCCCAGTGGTGCCAGGTTGAGGGGTCAGGGATGTGACAAATTGGTATCAGATCCATGGTTTCAACACTGAGCCTGGATGGGCCATGTAAGTGGAAGTTGAAGAAAAAGTTTCAGAAAAGAATTGTTGTCGAAATGGACAAATTGAAGTTCAGAACCCAGTTTTCAACACTAGTCCTGAATTAGGTCGTATAATTGGTTATGGAATCAAAAGATTAGAGAAAATTATTGTTGAGAAGGGAAAATTTGAATTTCAGATAATTCCATAGTGCCAATAGAACACCTTGGCCATGTTTGGAAGATCGGTAGGTAGAGCGATTCAAGAAAGATAGCAAAGAAAAGAAACAGCAGTAACCAGGGGGTTTGGAAATGCAAGGTTTTAAGTTGAGCCATCAGATCAAGTGAAGATTAAATCACAACCATCGAATCTCATGGAGGTGAGATCGATGGTGGGGACCGATTGCGGAGATCGGGAAGAAAATTAAAGAGAGAGTAAGTTGAGACCCCTCAATCCCTTGGGAAAGTTGATATTACTCAACCAACATATCAACGGTGGATATTGATCCCACTATGGACGAGCATCTTCGCATTGCAGAGATCGGTAAAGAAATTAAAATGTGAGAAAGTTGAGTTCCTACAATCACTCCTAGTCGTTGATCTTCATGGTTCATTAAAACATGACTTTTGATCTTGAAAAGTGATATAAGTTCCCAAAGCTTAAGCCAAGGTCACAGCTCTTGGTCATCTGTAGAGAAGACAGAGTGAACTTCGTGTGTTTATTGTCCATCGATCCAAGCAAGGAAAACATGTCGACAAGATAGATTGTTTGGGAATACGATGTTCAGTAGAAACAAGGTGTGAATAGAGAACAAACTCCTGAAGTCTCGAAGTTTGGATTTAATCCAGACCGCTCATCGCAAGAGACGTGTGTCATAAAATTGTCTTGTTCGGGAGTTCGACATTTGAGAGAAACGGGACATGTTAAGGTGAAATATCCTGAAGCCCGAAGTTCCGGAGTGACGTGACCTGCTGACATCACTAGGGATGACGTGGACACATGGGATGTGTGCCATGTGTCAGTGAGTTGAGAAACTTGGTAAGATGGAAATGCAATTAGGATGTGACATATGTCACCTGCCTGATTGGACCATGTCCCAGCTTCGTGTGTACTTCCGAGTGGCGCTCTTGGTGGTGGCACAAGGTAGTTAAACTTTGTGAATAAGTTAGCTAGATTGGGTCAACATTAACTTTGGTCATGATCTATCAAGATCAAGGACTGTGAGGCATTGCCGAGATCGAAGTTATGCAACAGATAATTCTACAAGGCGGTCCCGCAATCCAAACTACGGTTTCCCAGAAGGGGTATGTGTCAATGTGGGAACAATTGCGGAACAAACAACGGGTTACTCCAAAACCACCAACCCATGTCCCTGCAATTGAAAAGTACTAAATTTGAGGTGATGTTTTTGGAATTTATTAGTTCGAGCATGCAAACCATGGGCCCCAGTGGACGTGTGTCACCAGATCATGAAGTCCAGCAACTTGACACTCCAGAATAAGTGGTGCATGAAGGAAGGTGGACTGTAGATCCATCATTCTTCATGCGTTCTACCATTCCTTGATCTATGATGTTGGGATGCGTGGAAAAATTGAAACCTCCAAAGCCCAGAGCCCGATGCTTTAGAGCTCCAGATAAGTTCCCAAATCATAAGCGCCGAGTCATAGTCGTGGTCACATGCGAACCAAGGGCTGAAGAAAAGGGGCTAGCACTCGAATTTTGTTGTAGAACAGAACTGGGCTTAGAGATTGAGGCCCGAGGGGATTCTTGAACGACCAAGACCTATAGAAAATGGAAATTGATATTGTTTTGTTTAATCAGATTGGTTTATTCTGGAAAATAATTAAAGTTTGATAGCCTGATAAAACTCGGTTGACTACACATTTTATAGAGTTAACAATTGTCGGAACCGAGCCGAATTGTCCCATAGTGCAGAGAAATGGGGGAGGCACGGGATGCTTACAGTTTGGAAATTGAAGCTACAGAAATGGATGTTTATTTTTGGGTTGAAGGGAAAAACCCCAATGGGAATGGAGAATAAATAGATAAAGAAGGGAACATGATGAAAATCATTGAAAATTTGTAGGAAGATGTCCAGACTCACCGAGCAGATAACAAAAATCTCATGAAATTCACGGAACAACTGAGAGAATTCAACATAAATTTGATGTATATCCTAGAAAGAATAGAACATAAATTGGATAAGGAGAGTGACTCCAGTAAATAAGGAAGTCACAGGCCCCCTGATGAGAAGACAAAATCAAGAAGTGTTAGCAGACACCATCATCAATCCCAAGGGCACTCCAAGAGGAGGGAACATAGTAGTTCAAGTCCATCTCCTACCATAAAGCATAAAATATCTGGAGTGGATGAACTGAAAGGTGAAATGAACAAGATTAAACCTCCTACGTTTGATGGAGAACATCGGAAGGAGGAAGACATTGAGACATGGCTTCTTGGCATGAGGAAATATTTCCAACTGGAGAATTACTCCTCTCATGTCGAAGGAAGAATTGCAATGTATCAACTAAAAGGAAAAGAATCCATATGGTGGGACCAACTTGTGCAACTACAACATATCAAAGAGAAGAATTTTACTTGGAGGGAATTCAAGAAACACTTTGAGAAGAAATACTTAACTAAGAGATACTATGACAGAAAGATGAAAGAGTTGTTTGAACTCAAATTGGGTAGCATGACTATAGATGAATATGAAAAAATATTTCTATAGTTGTTGAAGTATGTCCCTTTCATAAAAGATGAGACTTTCAAAATCCAAAGATATTTGACTGTACTGCCATGTTTCCTTAGTGACAAGATCCAATATGATGATCCTAAAAATATGGAAGAAACCATAAGGAGAGAGAAATTCTTATTTGATCAGTATAAAGAAAATTCTACTTTCCAAAGAGCTTTGGAAGACAAGAAGAAGTTTAAGAGGGAACAGAGGTAGAAGGGGATCAAGCCACCCTTTTTTAGAAATAGTCCTCAAAGAAAACCAATTTTTAGAGAGCCTAGGATGGTTGAAGTAGGTGGACAAAGGCCAAGACAACCACCTATGCAATGTTGGAAGGGATAACAGGTATAGAGATTTCCCTCACAGAAGCGACAAAGTGAGAGATGTCCACAATGTTCAACAAGGAGAAATAGTGGAGGACATGGGTAGTAGAGTACCGAGGATCTATGCAACCTTGGACAACAAGCAAGATGAGTTTCAATAACACATGATTGAATTTGAAGGTAAGATCAATAACCATTCCTTTATTATTTTAATTGATTCAAGGGCTAGTCATAATTATATAGATCCCAAGGTAGTGGAAAGGTTGCAATTTCCAAGAAGAAAGCATGTGAAATCTTGGTTGGTGCAGTTGGCGACATGATCCAAGAGAAAGGTTGTTGAGTTGGTTAAATCATGTCCAGTGGGCATGAATGGACTGAATACCAAGGAAAATTTGAACATATTTCCTTTGGGATTATATGACTACCTGATTTGTATGGAATGGTTGGACCAACACCATGCCATACTAGACTGTCATAACAAGGCATTTATTTTCCTAGATGAGGAAGGAAATTGGAAAACAGTCCAAGGAATACCCAGGACAGTTATTGTCTGAGAAATCTTAGCAATGCAGTTAAAGAAGTGTTTCAGGAAGGGCTGTCAAATATTTGCAGCCCATATGGAGAAAGAATTTAAGGATCAGGTGCCAAATATGGAGGATCATGCAGTCCTAGAGGATTTTGAGGATGTGTTAAAGGAGGTACCAAGACTACCTCCAAAATGAGATATTGATTTCTCTATAAATCTGATTCCTGGAGTAGCTTCGGTGTCGAAGACTCCCTATAGAATGAGTACACCGAAGCTGAAGGAATTGCAAATACAACTTGAAGAACTTTTGAATAAGGGATATATATGCCCAAGTGTGTCACCTTGGGGTGCCCCAATATTTTTCATGAAAAATAAATATGGGACATTGAGATTGTGCATCGATTTCAAAAAATTGAACAAAGTGACTATAAAGAACAAGTATCCTTTACCAAGGATCGATGATCTCTTTGATCAGTTGAAGGATGCAAAGATATTATCAAAGATAGATCTCAGGTCAGGATATCATCAGGTAAGGATAAAAGAATAAGACATCAGCAAGACCACCTTCAGAACAAAGAATTGTCATTATGAATTCACAGTGGTGCCATTTGGGTTATCAAATGCACTAGTTGTTTTGATGTGCCTAATGAATGGTGTTTTCTGAGAATATTTGGATAAATTTGTCATTGTATTTTTGGATGACATCCTTGTATATTCCAAGTCGGAAGAAGAGCATGAGCATATTTTGAGGATGGTGTTGCAAGTGTTAAGAGAGCAACAACTGTATGCCAAATTAAGCAATTGCTCATTTTATCAAAACATAATTCACTATTTGGGGAATATCATTTCATAGGAAGGGATAGCAGTGGACCCTGAGAATATAGAGGCCATTAGAGGATGGTCATCACCTAAGAAAGTGACAGAATTCATATCCTTTATGGGTCTAGCTGGATACTACATGAGATTCATTGCAGGGTTTTCAAGAATTGCTCACCCAATCACTTCATTGCAAAGAAAAGGGGTAAAATTCCAGTGGACAGAAGAATGTGAAAAGAGATTCCAAGAATTGAAGCAACTGTTAACCAGTGCTCCAATTCTAAGGATTGCAGACCTGGATGAAAACTTTATGGTTTGTATGGATGCCTACAAAGAAGGACTGGGTGGAGACCTTAGTCAGAATGGATTTGTAATATGTTTTGAGTCCAAAAAATTGAAAGAGCATGAAAGGATCTATGCCACTCATAATTTGGAGTTGGCATCCATAGTGCATTCTTTGAAGAAGTGGAGGCACTACCTCATGGGAAAGAGGTTTGAGCTGAGGAAAAACCATAATGGTCTGAAATATCTGTTTGATCAGCCTACTCTAAATGCCAGGCAGAGTAGATGGTTGGAATTGCTCTGTGAGTATGACTTTGATGTAAAGCACATCAAAGGAAAGGAGAACAAAGTGGTTGATGAACTCAGCAGAAGAGTGCATGAACTACATGCTACAACCATTAGCATGTATCAAATGGACGTTAAAGGCAGAATTTTGAAAGATGCAAAAGCCAATTTGCAGTACATTGAATTGGTGACAAAATTGCAGCAGGGTAAAATGCAGTAGAAAGTTGAAGATTATAAATTCGGAATTGATGGAATTCTCTGGTACATAAACAAATTTTATGTACCCAATTCTCCTGAATTGAGGAGTGTGATTTTGAAATAAATGCACAATGTACCTTATGCGGGACACCCAGGATATCAAAAATAGTTTCATCACTCAAGACCCAATTTTATTGGCCAGGCATGAAGAAGGAGATTGTTGAATACATAGCTAAATGCTTATAATGCCAAAAGGTCAAGACTAGGCATAGACACCCATCTGGATTACTGCATCCATTACCTAATCCTGAGTGGAAGTGTGAAGTGGTGACAATGGATTTCATCACAGGATTACCCAGAACAAACAAGCAACATGATTCCATCATGGTGGTGGTGGATAAGCTTACTAAAGGTGCCCATTTTATTCCATTGAAGACTACTCACAAAGAAGATAATGTTGTTGATATCTATATGAGGGAAGTAGAACGATTGCATGTCATACCCAATAAAATTGTGTCTGACAGAGACCCGAAATTTACCTCAAAGTTCTAGAGAGGGTTATTCAAGGGGTTCAGAATGAACCTGAACTTCAACACAACCTATCATCCTAAGTCTGATGGGAAAACATAAAGGGTGAACTAAGTGATAGAGGACATGTTAAGGATGTATGTGATGGAAAAACCATCTAAATGTGAGGATTATCTACACTTAGTATAATTTTCTTAGAACAATGGGTATTAAGAGTCATTGAAAATGAGCCCGTTTGAAGCACTTTATGGTATAAAGTGCAACACACCAATAAGCTAGGACAACCCAGCTGATAGAGAAATAATTGGGCAATGTTGCTCAAATAAATGGAAGAGCAAATGTTGAAGATTAAGCAGAATTTGAAGGCTACCCAAGACAGGCAAAAAAGTTATGTTGATAAGAACAGAACCCATAGGGATTTTAATGTGGGTGATCATGTTTTCTTGAAAGTGAAAGCCAACAGAAGTTCCCTGAATCTAGGATACTATTCCAAGTTGGAAGCCAGATATTGTGGACCATTTGAAATCTTAGAAAGGATTGGACCAGTTGCTTATATGATTTCATTTTCTGCATCCATGACTGTTCATAATGTATTTCATGTTACATTACTCAAGAAGCATATTGCTGATCCTAATCATGTGATTGATTGGAATGTGATTCAGGTGGAGAAAGAAGGCACCTTGCAAGTGCACCCGGTGCGCATATTGGACCGGAAGAGAAAGAAGCTCCAAAATAGAGCCATAGGGATTTTAAAGGTCCAATGGACCTGGTATGGTACGGTCCTGAGGACATGACATGGAAGCATGAGGATGCTATGCAGGCAGAATACTCGCATAATTTTTAAGATTTTGAAAATATTCCTTATGTTGTGTAAACAAGTTTCACTGAGGACAGTGAAAAAAATAAGGGGAGGGGATTGTAATATCCCCAAGGATGAGCCCCAGTTGCATGAATTGTAGCATGTTTTGTAGGCTGGTGAGAAAAGAAATTATAAGCTTATCGGATTATGTGTTTATTAGGCTAGAGAGCCTAGGTGTTAAAGGACAAGAGCCTATTTTGTACATGTAAATATTAATATTATTAATATAAAAACATCGTTGCGTGTAGACCGACCATGAAGAAAGAGAATGGGGGACTAAGCTCCACTAGGCTGGGTAAGGGAGAGGGGCATGAGAGGCTAGAAATAGGGACTAAGCTTAAGAGATTAAGTCCAAGAATAATTTATTATTATTCTAAATGTTGATAGAATCATATGATTATATCCTAAGTTACTTTGGGAAGAGGGAATGACTTCCAAATGGAAAGGACCGTGTTTCA
>JASDQU010307789.1:30533-51785 GCA_032191745.1 Picea mariana
GTGGGGGAGGTCCAGAATGGAACCTGTGCCATAGATCTGAGTGTGTAGATCTCGGCCGCTCAGACCTACGTGTGCCTTAACACCATGCGCTCGATCATAAACTTAGGAAAAGTGGGTTTTAGCTCGGTTTTTGTCATTCTTTTGTCATGGGGTCCATTCTAAAAGGAATAACACCCCCTAACCAACATATGTGATAACATTATCTACCCATGCCCTAGTCATACTCTTTGATGATCCATCGAAGGGAGGAATAGTCAACCTTCCCACCTTGTGCATGAGATTGAAATTATGTGGGATCTATGTTACTATGTTCCCCTCTCTTGGGTCGTACTGATGCTTTAGTTTGCAAAATAATTTATAGAAAACATTCTCATGGATATCTACAACTATCATATTGTACTCTATGTATGAGATGTTAATATCAATCCCCTAATCTGGTTTCTCCTTTACTTCTGTAGGCTTCCCTATCAGGAATTTTGGTAATAAAGGCCTAGGGATATTCAATCTCTTTCTTTGATCCAGAGTGTGGTTATTTCTATTCTCGAAGTGTATTTTTTCACTCCAACAGGATCCACTAGGTCCACCTTGACCTACACCATTCATATTTCCACGTTGTCCTAACAACTGTGCAAATGCCTCAAGCGAATACCATTGGAACTTTGATGTATATTCATGTTGCCTAACCAAATCTTGTAGTATCTATATCACCTCATTTTTGTCTCTCATTGTGCCTTGTTCCTTGTGTAGAGTATTTGAAGCGCATCACAAAATACATATACAACCACTCATGGGTATTGATCCTAATGAGGAAGAACACCAAGGGAAAGGACCTTGTGAGGCATACCATCACGACATTTGCAAATCACGTCCTCACATTGCAATCTCTGGTTTTCTAAGCATAGAAATTTTAAAAAAATCATTTCAAGTGATGAATGGAATGGATCTCAATGGGCTCACAAAAAATATGGAAAATACACAAAGAGTAAAGTCTTTGGTAACACATTTTTGGAAAAGAGCACTAAAGTTTGTGAAAATTAGTGTTGTTGATCATGGTTAGTGGATGGGGAAACTTTGGCCATGGGTTACATCTATGAGGCCATGGATTAGTAAAAGGAGTAGATACAGATAGAATATATGGACAAAGTAGATAATTATGGGCCTATATAAGAGATCATTGATAATATATGCAACCATAAACTTCATATCCCTATACATGAAACTAGGTATTGCTTGAACCCATGGTTTAATTACAAAGCTCATTTAGGAGAAGAACAAACTGGGGAGATCAAATATGGATTGTACGAGTGCTTGGACTACATGATCCCTATTGAGGTAGAGTATCTAGAAGTACATCTACAAACCATTTCTTTCACTAGATCCATGGGTACCATTGGAAAAAAACTAGCAAATATTGCAAGAGATGTGGACCGACCACATAAGTAATTCCAAAAAAAATTAAGTTTAGTTGTATAAACTTAAAACTTCAAATAATTTATTTTTTAGCCAAAGTCACAATATAATTTCTTTAACTACCTTTGTATTTGAAACACATTGGTGGGATTCATTTGGCATCCAATGTCCTCAATTGCAAATGTTTGTAGTTTGAGTCCTGAGCAAAACTTGCAGTGTTGTTGAGTGTGGGTAGAATTGGTTTGTCTTTCAATGGATGCACACAAAGAAGAGAAAAATTTTGGAACAAAAATGGTAAAATGATCTCATATTTGTGCAATAAAACCTCCAACTAAGGTGCATCTAGTTGTTGAGTAGAACGCATATATAGATCCCATTATGTTGGATGATATTGATCCAATCTCAGAATGGGTAGAGGAGTCTCACCCAATAGAGTTTGAGATTAATTTTTATATTAATGACTTGTATTTGGGGGGGATTGACTTGGATTCAGATCCATTAGGAGGAGATAGAGTGAGAGACAATGTAGCACCATACATCAGACATGAAAGAACTATTTGTGCAGCTTGACTAGATCATGCTTCTGCTAGTACTACTTTTGTGGTTGTAGATTCCACTGAGGATTTTGAGGAGTCCAAAGGTGGTCCAAAGAATCTGAGTCATAGGATGAATTTGTAGATCCTACTGAGGATACCATTTATAGTAGTGGTGATGATTCTGTTGATTGATCATGTTGATCAATGATTTGTACTATGTACTATGTAGCAGGATAGTAGCTTGTAGCATGTTTTTTGGACTCTAGAGGCCATTTAGAGCTTCAATGATATTGTTTGTCATTGATATGTATTGCACTTAGTTCCATTTTTATATGTTCACCCTTACATGCTATATACATGAGTATACTTTTCATATTTTGTCTCTAATGGTTTGGAATCTTTCAAATATTTTTTTTCACAAAAAAATAATTATTTCATGTATTTTTTAGTAAACCAAGTCATTCAAATCAGATCGATATGACTCAAACTCGAAGTTTGAGTTGACCCTCAACCAATTATGAATCTGAGTCTGAGTTTTAAAAAATTGTGTTGGATGCATTTCAAACTCAAAATTGGATTTGAAAATTTGTATCTTTTGTTGTATCTACTTCCAGTGCGTGAGCTTTGTGCCAAATTATATGCCTAGACAACTAGATATTAGTGGGAAAACAAGAGTATTCATATTAAATCAGTTTATTAAGTTGAGTTATATAATTGTCACTAATTATGTTTAGAAGAAACTATCTTAACCAATTATAATGAATATTTTATAATTAATTATAGTTAATATGACTTTGGCCCTTAAATTTACATTTACATCAGAGGTTTGGGTTAATGCCAAAGACTTTGTATCTTACCACAAATATTCTTGATAGATATCTTTCTATTCAAATTGTACCAAGGAGAAATAGCTTCAAGGTATAAGGAAATTTGGGCTCCCTAGGTATTTTTTCTAATTAATGGTTAAATAATATATGCTCTCTATTCAGTAAATTAATGCCTACATATTTCTTCAAACTCCATAATTTTGTTCGCATTTAGTTTCCTTTAATTTTGGTCACACATATTTGACTTTATTGACATCTTACAAAATGGATTTGAGAGGAATATGTTGTTGTTTTAGGAATCAATAAGTTTTCTCGGTCATTTATGTTTAAGGTATGAAGGCACTTTGATGCTTTTAATGTGAGAACTTAGTTTATCTCACAAATTGTTTTTTGTCCCAATTTTTTTTATCATTAATAACTAGGTTTTTATAGGGATATGTTTTTCATGGGAATCTCAATCAGGTGGTAATGGGTTTTGATTCTTTTCTTCTCAATTATTTTATTATCATACTCAAATAATTATCCTTGGTTTGTTTTGTCACAATTTGTTTTCTTATAAACATTAAATATGGTTAGTTGATATTGTTGCATTGGTCTCCACTGATAAATTTAGATCTAAAATTTATCAAAATAAGTAGCAATCAAGCATTAATTTTCATCTTGTCAAAATACCTTAAATATCTAGTAATTCACAAGTTGCACAAAAAATTGTGTTAGTAGAACCTAAGGTGCTACTAATACCACTTGAAATGGGGATATTTTAAATCCTAGAGATTAAGGTTCCTAGATTGAAAACTAATGTTGAAGTTAAAATAGGTATCTAGTAATGTGAGATAAACATTACAATGATGGTAGAGGTTTTCCTTTTCCATAATTTGTAATTTATGATAGAAACATATCAGGTAGATATTGAAGCCATTTAGGATTTTTTATTATAGTTTGTGTTACGAGGTAAATATCACTATGACTAGGGGTAAACCACAACAGATGGAATGACCCACATAAATCAAGTTTAATCCCAAGTATGTTATATAAATGAAATGCTAACAAGACAAGGCTAAGAGCCTACCTTGTCTGGACTTTCAAAGAAGACCATCGTTGAGCACACGAACCAAATCTTTATACCTGCAACTTGTCCTCAACAACCAAGACACACAAGCATATGGTGATAATATATAATGTTAGCACATAGATTAGCATAATCCATTAACATACATGACAAATACAACCATGGAATAATAATTCAAATATTTGCAAGATATAAATTGGAAAAGAGTATTTATATTAAGGTAATCAATGGAACTACATAGATGACAAAAACATTTCATGACACGTATCAGAACTAAGAAACTAAGTCCCTCCAGTTGGGCCTCCACCACTTCAATCCTCCACCAAAGGAAAGCTCATAAATATGAGTCAATGAGGTTCTCCATCACAAAGAAGGAAGAGCTTGGTGGTTGAACAAAAGGAGTTCATACTTTCAAGGATAAAGGGGTGCAAACTTGATATGAACTGAAATTTATCCAGAGTGTCCTTGCTCTCAAGGTTTAATTGTTGAATCTCCCTCAAGTCTTGGATATCACTCAATTTGTAGCATTCAAATGGAACTTAAGGGACAATTCAGAGCATTTTCAGTATATGGAAGGCCAAGGATCATGGATCTCGCGACATGGCATGGAAACCCAACATAATTTTTAATTTTGAGCACCAAACTCGATGTACGTAGGATGTAGTGGAGCAACCTGCGTATATGCTTGTTGTGTAACTGATAGGGTGTGTATATGAGGGAAAATATGCATTTTTGGCTCTGGGATGAACAAAAAGGGACTTCAAGTCTGTAGAGGGAAATGGAAGGCCATCTAAGCAAGTTCCATGGAGTGAGGAAAAATTTGTTGTAACATATTCCCCCTAATGTGTGATGTGATATCCCCAAGGATGAGCCCCAGTTGTATTTATGAATTGTAACATGTTTTGTAGGCTGGTGAGCCAAGCAATTATAAGATGATAGGCTTATGTGTTTATTAGGATGGAGAGAGTAGGTGTTAAAGGCCAGGAGAATGTTTTGTACATGTAAANCGTGTAGACTAACCACAAAGAAAGAGAATGGGGGACTAAGCTCCACTAGGTTGGGTAAGGGAGAGGGGGTTGAGAAGATGGAAATAGGTACTAAGCTTAAGAGCTTAAGTCTAAGAATAATTTATTATTATTCTAAATGTTGATAGAAGGATATGATTATATCATAAGTTCCTTTGGGAAGAGGGAATGACTTCCAAATGGAAAGGAACATGCTTCATGAGCGACATGTGTCATCTCAGGCACATGCATTTTTAAGTGGGAATTATTGTTGTTTGGTGGGGGGACTCACGGAGGTTCGGGGGACACACCGTTGGTTCTCACCATGCTCACCATTCTCACCATTCTCGCCATTCTCTAACCATTCGACCACCTTTATCCTGATAAGTTCACTCATGCACTGGTATTTTTTGAGAGCCATAATCTGCCTTGCTGGAGTTTTGTTGTTGCCTTCGCCCTTGTCCATTTGTCCTAGGAGATGGATAGAAGAAATAGTTTTTCAGACCTGTGGTTTGCAAATGTGGGTTGTCAGGCCCACAAATTGAAGAGGCAGGTTTTCAAGCCTATGAGAAACTCTCTCTAGGTGAGAGAGTGTGTTGAGGAAGTGAATTCTCCTAGAGGGATTCCAGTAGCAGCTACAGATCTCTGAGATTTACTACCTGGCATGTTGTTGAATCTCTGGAAGGGAGGTGGAGTAGTCGATGAATTGTGTGACAGTGAAGGGGTATACTCCTCGGGTGGGACATGCATGTGGGGAATGCGAGTCTGTGAGCAGTGGGCATAAGTGGCTCCTGAGAGAATCCTTCCTTTCGAACAGAGAGAATCCTTCCTGTTGAACTGTGTGACTTTTTTGTTAGCCTTCCCAAGTCTAGGAATCCCTTTCCCGATGGATTTTAGTCCCATATCGGGGGTGACCCACTACTGAGAGTGATGAGCAGTGTGGTCTAAGGCTGGGAGGATCGTGGAAGGTCTACACACAGTCAGTGGTCTTCAGAATCCAAAGATAAGTATCAATTATGTGTTTAATGATGTTTGTTGTGCATGAATGTGATTCTTACAATGTTATCATATGCTTTCATTGCATGTATGATTTATGGTCAATTTCGCATGAGTTAGTATGGTAGTAGTATATTTTATTTCCTTTTATTTCACTAGAAATGCTTGTAATATATATGTACCTAGGATGAACAATTAATCTGCTATCAAAGCTTAGCAGTATCTTGGTGGTGTTACATGGCCTGGCCTAGGTGGCCTGTGCTACCACAAAATGGTATTACAACAAAATTCTGTAGTGACGTTGCCTGGTGGTGCCAGGTTGAGGGGTCGGGGATGTGACAAATTGGTATCAGAGCCATGGTTTCAACACTGAGCCTGGATGGGCCATGTAAGTGGAAGTTGAAGCAAAATTTTTAGAAAAGAATTGTTGTCAAAATGGACAAATTGAAGTTCAGAACCCAGTTTTCAACATTGATCCTGAATTAGGTCATATAAGTGGTTATGTAATCAAAAGCTCAGAGAAAATTATTGTTGAGAAGGACAAATTTGAATTTCAGAGAATTCCATAGTGACAATATAACATCTTGGCTGTGTTTGGAAGATTGGGAGGTAGAGCGACTCAAGAAATATAGCAAAGAAAAGAAACAACGATAACCAGGGGGTTTGGAAACGCAAGGCTTGAAGTTGAGCAATCAGATCAAGCGAAGATTAAGTCACAGTCGTCGAATCTCATGGAGGGGAGATCGATGGTGGGGATCGATTGCAGAGATCAAAAAGAAAATTAAAGAGAGAGTAAGTTGAGACCCCACAATCCCTCAGGAAATTTGATCTTACTCTATCAACATATCAACAGTGGATATTGATCCCACTACAGATGAGCATCTTCACATTGCAGAGATTGGTAAAGAAATTAAAATGTGAGAAAGTTGAGTTCCTGCAATCACTCCTAGTCGTTGATATTCATGGTTCATTAAAACATGACTTTTGATCTTGCAAAGTGATATAAGTGCCCAAAGGTTAAGCTGAGGTCACAGCTCTCAGTCATATGTAGAGAAGACGAAGTGAACTTCGTGTGTTTATTGTCCGTCTATCCAAGCAAGGAAAACATGTCGACAAGATAGCTTGTTCGGGAATACGATGTTCGGTAGAAACAAGGTGTCAATAGAGAACAAACTCCTAAAGTCCCAAAGTTTGGATTTAATCCAGACCGCTCATCGCAAGAGACATGTGTCATAAAATCAGCTTGTTTAGGAGTTTGGCATTTGAGAGAAACGGGACATGTTAAGGTGAAATATCCTAAAGCTCGAAGTTCCGGAGTGACGTGACCTGCTGCCATCACTAGGGATGATGTGGACACATGGGATGTGTGCCATGTGTTAGTGAGTCAAGAACCTTGGTAAGATGGAAATGCAATTAGGATTTGACATATGTCACCTGCCTGATTGGACCATGTCCCAGCTTCGTGTGTACTTCCGAGTGGCGCTCCTAGTGGTGGCACAAGGTAGTTAAACTTGGCGAATAAGTTAGCTAGATCAGGTCGACATTAACTTTGGTCATGATCTATCGAGATCAAGGTCTGGGAGGCATTGTCGAGATCGAAGTTACGCAACAGATAATTCTACAAGGCGGTCCTGCAATCCAAATCACGGTTTCCCAGAAGGGGTACGTGTCAGTGTGGGACCAATTGTTGGACGATCGACAGGTTACTCCAAAACCACCAACCCATGTCCCTGCAATTTGAAAAGTACTAAATTTGAGGTGACATTTTTGGAATTTATTAGTTCGAGCATGCAAACCATGGGCCCTAGTGGACGTGTGGCACCAGATCATGAAGTCCGGAGACTTGACATTCCAAAATAAGTGGTGCATGAAGGAAGGTCGACTGTAGATCCATCGTTCTTCATGCGTTCTACCATTCCTTGATCTTTGATGTTGGGACGCGTGGAAAAATTGAAACCTCCGAAGCCCAGAGCCCAATTCTTTAGAGCTCCGGATAAGTCCCAAAATCATAAGCGTCGAGTAATAGTCATGGTCACATGTGAACCAAGGGATGAAGAAAATGGGCTAACACCCAAATTTTGTTGCAGAACAGAACTAGGCGTAGCGATTGAAGCCCGAGGGGATTCTTGAATGACCAAGACCTGCAGAAAATGGAATTTCATATTGTTTTGTTTAATCATATTGGTTTATTCTAGAAAATAATTAAAGTTTGATAGCCTAACAAAACTCGATTGACTACACATTTTGCAGAGTTAACAATTGTCAGAACCGAGCCGAATTGTTGCATAGTGCAGAGAAATGGGGGAGGCACGGGATGCTTATAGTTTGGAAATTGAAGCTAGAGAAATGGATGTTTATTTTGGGGTTGAAGGGAAAAACCCCAATGGGAATGGATAATAAATAGATAAATAAGGGAACATGATGAAAATCATTGAAAATTTGCAAAAAGATGTCCAGACTCACCAAGCAGATAACAAAAATCTCATGAAATCCATGGAACAACAGAGAAAATTCAACATAAATTTGATGTAGATCCTGGAAAGAATAGAACATAAATTGGATAAGGAGAGTGACTCCAATAAATAAGGAAGTCACAGGCCCCCTGATGAGAAGAGAAAATCAAGGAGTGTTAGTAGACACCATCATCACTCCCAAGGGCACTACAAGAGGAGGGAACACAGTAGTTCAAGTCCATCTCCTACCAGAAAGCATAGAATATCTGGAGTGGATGAACTGAAAGGTGAAATGAGATTAAACCTCCTACATTTTATGGAGAACATCGGAAGGAGGAAGACGTTGAGACATGGATTCTTGGCATGAGGAAATATTTCCAACTGGAGAATTACTCCTCTCATGCCGAAGGAAGAATTGCAATGTATCAAGTGAAAGGAAAAGAATCCATATGGTGGGACCAACTTGTGCAAGTACAACATATCAAAGAGAAGAATGTTACTTGGAGGGAATTCAAGAAACACTTTGAGAAGAAATACTTAACTAAGAGATACTATGACAGAAAGATGAAAGAGTTGTTTGAACTCAAATTGGGCAGCGTGACTATAGATGAATATGAAAGAATATTTCTATAGCTGTTGAAGTATGTCCCTTTCATAAAAGATGAGACTTTCAAAATCCAAAGATATTTGAGTGTACTGCCATCTTTCCTTAGTGACAAGATCCAATATGATGATCCTAAAAATATGGAAGAAACCATAAGGAGAGAGAAATGCTTATATGATCAGTATAAAGGAAATCCTACTTTCCAAAGAGCTTTGGAAGACAAGAAGAAGTTTAAGAGGGAACAAAGGCAGAAGGGGATCAAACCACCCTTTTTTAGGAATAGTCCTCAAAGAAAACCAATTTTTAGAGAGCCTAAGATGGTTGAAGTAGGTGGACAAAGGCCAAGATAGCCACCTATGCAATGTTGGGGTTGTAAAAGGGATCACAGGTATAGATATTTCCCTCACAAAAGTGACAAAGTGAGAGATGTCCACAATGTTCGACAAGCAGAAACAGTGGAGGACATGGGTAGTAGAGTACCGAGGATCTATGCAACCCTGGACAACAAGCAAGATGAGTTTCAATAACACATGATTGAATTTGAAGGTAAGATCAATAACCATTCGTTTATTATTTTAATTGATTCAAGGGATAGTCATAGTTATATATACCCCAAGGTAGTGGAAAGGTTGCAATTTCCAAGAAGAAAGCATGTGAAATCTTGGTTGGTGCAGCTAGCTACAGGATCCAAGAGAAAGGTTGTTGAGTTGGTTAAATCATGTTCAGTGGGCATGAATGGACTAAATACCACGGAAAATTTGAACATATTTCCTTTGGGATCATATGATTGCCTGATTTGTATGGATTGGTTGGACCAACACCATGCCATACTAGACTTTCATAACAAGGCATTTACTTTCTTGGATGAGGAAGGAAATTGGAAAACAATCCATGGAATACCCAAGGCAGTTACTGTCCGGGAAATCTCAACAATGCAGTTAAAGAAGTGTTTTAGGAAGGGCTGTCAAATATCTGCAGCCCATATGGAGAAATAATTTAAGGATAAGGTGCCAAATATGGAGGATCATGCAGTCCTAGAGGATTTTGAGGATGTGTTAAAGGAGGTACCAAGACTACCTCCAAAACGAGATATTGATTTCTCTATAAATTTGATTCCTGGAGTAGCTCCGATGTCGAAGACTCCCTACAAAATGAGTACACCAGAGCTGAAGGAATTGCAAATACAGCTTGAAGAAATTTTGAATAAGGGATATATATGCCCAAGTGTGTCACCTTGGGGTGCCCCAATATTGTTCATGAAAAATAAATATGGGACATTGAGATTGTGCATCGATTTCAGAAAATTGAACAAAGTGAGTATAAAGAACAAGTATCCTTTGCCAAGGATCGGTGATCTCTTTGATCAATTGAAGGATGCAAAGATATTCTCAAATATAGATCTCAGTTCAGAATATCATCAGGTAAGGATAAAAGAAGAAGACATCAACAAGATGGCCTTCAGAACAAGGTATGGTCATTATGAATTCACAGTGGTGCCATTTGGGTTATCAAATGCACTAGTTGTTTTGATGTGCCTAATGAATGGTGTTTTCCGAGAATATTTGAATAAATTTGTCATTGTATTTTTGGATGACATCCTTGTATATTCCAAGCCGGAAGAAGATCATGAGCATCTTTTGAGGATGGTGTTGCAAGTGTTAAGAGAGCAACAACTGTATGCCAAATTGATCAATTGCTCATTTTATCAAAACATAATTCACTATTTAGGGAATATCATTTCATAGGAAGGGATAGAAGTGGACCCTGAGAAGATAGAGGTCATTAGAGGATGGTCATCACCTAAGAAAGTGACAGAAGTCATATCCTTTATGGGTCTAGTTGGATACTACATGAGATTCATTGTAGGGTTTTCGAGAATTGCTCACCCAATCACTTCATTGCAAAGAAAAGGGGTAAAATTTCAGCGGACAGAAGAATGTGAAAAGAGATTCCAAGAATTGAAGCAACTGTTAACCAGTGCTCCAATTCTAAGGATTGCCAACCCGGATGAAAACTTTTTGGTTTGTACGGATGCATGCAAAGAAGGACTGGGTGGAGACCTCAGTCAGAATGGATTATTATATGTTTTGAGTCCAGAAAATTGAAAGAGCATGAAAGGCTCTATGCCACTCATGATTTGGAGTTGGCAGCCATAGTGCATGCTTTGAAGAAGTGGAGGCACTGCGTCATGGGAAAGAGGTTTGAGTTGAGGACAAACCAAAATGGTCTGAAATATTTGTTTGATCAGCCTACTCTAAATGCCAGGCAGAGTAGATGGTTGGAATTCCTCTGTGAGTATGACTTTGATATCAAGCACATCAAAGGAAAGGAGAACAAAGTGGTTGATGAACTCAATAGAAGAGTGCATGAACTACATTCTAAAACCATTAGCATGTATCAAATGGATGTTAAAGGAAAAATTTTGAAAGTTGCAAAAGTCGATTTCCAGTACATTGAATTGGTGACAAAATTCCAGCAGGGTAAAATGAAGTAGAAAGTTGAAGATTATAAATTGGGAATTGATGGAATTCTCTGGTACATAAACAAATTTTATGTACCCAATTCTCCTGAATTGAGGAGTGTGATTTTGAAATAAATGCACAATGTACCTTATGCGGGACACCCAGGATATCAGAAACAATTTCATCAATCAAGAGCCAATTTTATTGGCCAGGCATGAAGAAGGAGATTGTTGAATACATAGCTAAATGCTTAGAATGCCAAAAGGTCAAGACTAGGCATAGACACCCATCTAAATTACTGCATCCATTACCTATCCCTGAGTGGAAGTGTGAAGTGGTGACAATGGATTTCATCATAGGATTACCCATAACAACAAGCAACATGATTCCATCATGGTGGTGGTGGATAAGCTTACTAAAGGTGCCCATATTATTCCATTGAAGACTACTCACAAAGAAGCTAATGTTGTTGATATCTATATGAGGTAAGTAGAATGATTGCATTTCATACCCAATAAAATTTTGTCTGATAGAGACCCAAAATTTACCTCAAAGTTCTGGAGAGGGTTATTCAAGGGGTTCATAATGAACCTGAACTTCAACACAACCTTCATCCTGAGTCTAATGAGAAAACAGAATGGGTGAACTAAGTGATAGAGGACATGTTAAGGATGTATGTGATGGAAAAATCATCTAAATGGGAGGATTATCTACACTTGGTAGAATTTGATTACAACAATGGGTATCAAGAATCATAGAAAATGAGCGCGTTTGAAGCACTTTATGGTAGAAAGTGAAACACACCAATAAGCTGGGACAACACAGCTGATAGAGAAATAATTGGGCCAGAGTTGCTCAAATAAATGGAAGAGTAAATGTTGAATATTAAGCAAAATTTGAAGGTTGCCCAAGACAGGCAGAAAAGTTATGTTGATAAGAACATAACCCATAGGGAGTTTAATGTGGGTGATAATGTTTTCTTGAAAGTGAAAGCCAAAAGAAGTTCCCTGAATCTAGGATATTATTCCAAGTTGGTAGCCAGATATTGTGGACCATTTGAAATCCTAGAAAGGATTGGACCAATTGCTTATATGATTGCATTTCCTGCATCCATGACTGTTCATAATTTATTTCATGTTGCATTACTCAAGAAGCATATTCCTGATTCTAATCATGTGATTAATTGGAATGTGATTCAGGTGGAGAAAGAAGGCGCCTTGCAACTGCACCCGGTGCGCATATTGGACCGGAAGAGCAAGCAACTCCAGAATCGAGCCATAGGGATTTTAAAGGTCCAGTCGACCTAGTATGGTATGGTCCTAAGGACACGACATGGGAGCATGAGGATGCTATGCGGGCAGAATACCCACATATTTTTTAAGATTTTGAAAATATTTCCTTATGTTGTGCAAATAAGTTTCACTGAGGACAGTGAAAAAAATAAGGGGAGGGGATTGTAATATCCCCAAGGATGAGCCCCAGTTGCATGAATTGTAACATGTTTTGTAGGCTGGTGAGAAAAGAAATTATAAGCTTATAGGATTATGTGTTTATTAGGCTGGAGAGCCTAGGTGTTAAAGGCCGAGAGCCTATTTTGTACATGTAAATATTAATATTATTAATATTAAAACACCACTGTGTGTAGACCGACCATGAAGCAAGAGAATGGGGGACTAAGCTCCACTAGGATGGGTAAGGGAGAGGGGCATGAGAGGCTAGAAATAGGGACTAAGCTTAAGAGATTAATTCCAAGAATAATTTATTATTATTCTAAATGTTGATAGAATCATATGATTATATCCTAAGTTACTTTGGGAAGAGGGAATGACTTCCAAATGGAAAGGAACGTGCTTCATGAGAGACATGTGACATCTCAGGCACATGCACTTTTAAGTGGGAATTCTTGTTGTTTGGGGGTGGGGGACTCATGGAGGTTCATGGGAGACATCGTTGGTTCTCACCATGCTCACCATTCTCACCATTCTTGTTATTCTCTGATTAGTCGACCACTTTTATCCTGACAAGCTCACTCATGCACTGGTATTTTTTGGGAGTCATAATCTACCTTACCAGAGTTCTATTGTTTCCCTCTCCCTTGCCCATTGTTTTTAGGAGATGGATAGAAGAAACAGGTTGTCAGACCTGTGGTTTGAAAAGGATGGTTGTCAGGACCATAGATTGAAAAGGCAGGTTGTCAAGCCTATGATCAACTCTCTCCAGGTGAGAGAGTGTGTCAAGGAAGAGAATTCTTCTGGAGGGAGTATAGTAGTAGATATAGAGCTCTGAGAGTTCCTATCCAACCTGTTGTTGAAGTCCCACAAGGGAGGTGGAGAATTCAATGAACTGTGTGAAAGTGAAGGGGTATACTCATGGGGTGGGACAAACATGTGGGGAATGAGATTCTGTGAGCAGTGGGCATAAGTGGATCCTGAGAGAATCCTTCATGTTGAACTGAGAGAATCCTTTCTGTTGAACTGAGAGAATCCTTTCTGTTGAACTGAGATAATCCTTCCTGTTGAACTATGTGACTTTCCTGTTAGCGTTGCCAAGCCTAGAAATCCCTTACCCGGTGGAGTTTAGTCCCAGGTCGAGGGTGACCCACTGCTCAGAGTGATGAGCAGTGTGGTCTAAGGTTGGGAGGTTCGTGGAAGGTCTACACACAGTCAGTGGTATTCACAATACAAAGATAAGTATCAAGTATGTGTTTAATGATGTGTGTTGTGCATGATTGTGATTCTTATAATGTTATCATGTGCTTTCGATGCATGTATGATTTATGTTCAATTTTGCATGAGTTAGTATGGTAGTAGTATATTTTATTGTCTTTTATTTCATCAGAAATTATTTTAATATATATGTACCTGGGATGAATGATTAATCTCCTATCAGAGCTTAGCAGTCTATTGGTGGTGTTACATGGCCCGGCCTGGGTTACCACAAAATGGTATTACAATGAAATTTTGTAGTGACATTGTCTGATTGTTCCAAGTTGAGGTGTCGGGGATGTGACATGTGAGGTCAGAGGACTATCTATGATGGCTGAAATAATTATAATTCCCATAAGTGGATTAATTAAGAATGGTCTGGCAGTACTAGTTTCTCATAAGAATATTACAATCTATAATGACTTTTTGCACATGGTTGCCAATCTGAATTACACTGTAGATACATGTGGAAATATATCAAACAGATTTTCATGGCCATGGATAGGCAATAAAAAACAAACATATGCCATAGGCTGTCGTAGTCAAGAACAAGGCATAGTAGAATTCAGTCTCAAAATAAACTAAAGATATATGTATACAATGGAGTACAATCTTATCTCCCATGATCACTGAAGTCATATAGTTATTGGTCCAATGAAAGACAACAACAGATAAGTAATGATGCTACTGTATGTTGGAGGTCTTCTACATTATCCAATGAAGGTTCAATTATACATCATGTGAATATAGGAGTTGAGGTCGAACACAATGAGACTTTGTTTGATTATCATTCATTAACGTATATTGTTAACAAACACGAGACAACCCACTGATAATGAAAGTAGGTATAAAGGGACCGAGTACATTCTACAAGTGTGAATAAGGGTGTTGAGGTCGAACACTTGAAGAATCCATCGATTAGAAGACATTGATGTTTCCCAACTGTCAATGGCAGAAGAAAATTCCACTAATGATTGCAAGCCTCTAGGTACTCATAGGACTCTAGGTCACACTTCCATAATAGATTAGTTGAAGTCGATGAAAGGAGACCCGTTGAAAGGAGAGAATTAGGGAATCTATCATCATTCATCATGAGTTACAAAGAAATATCTTGATGATTAGGAGAATATTGGATGAATAGGATGATCACAAACCAATGACCTCATGCATTCCTTGCATGCACCAGATGCAAGTAGTGCATGAGAGAGACCCTCTAAATAGATGCCAATAAGGAAAACTACCAGGGATGATTTTAAGGATGGAAATTTATTTTAAAATGTAGAAACCTTGGCAAATCTTACTAATCCTTCATATGCCAACTATAAATGTTTGGCGATATTTTTGTAAAAATATTCAAATTTCTAAGGATTTTATATAGTTTTTATATAATTTTGGCGATTTTTAAGGTAAAATAATTTGATCCTATAGAATTTGGGTGAATCATTTTTAAAATAGCAAATCTCATTTTTGGAAAAACCATGGAAAATTAGCCCATGAGCGAAATTTAGCCCCTAAAATCATCCATGGAAACTACCAACAAAGGAGATGAAAACCACTAATAATGCTAATGGAATACAAGACACTACATGAATCCCAATGTGTGAATATATTTATTATCGTCGAACAAAAGGGAAACCCCCCAGTCAGCGACCAATGAGGAAATGTCATCTATTGGGTTCAAGGTTACCTACCGATAATAAAAGTATGCCCAAGGTGCATGGTAGGAAAACAAATTCATGTGACTCTGAGATAGATTGAGGGTACGACCAACATGCAAATTCAAGAGTTCTGAGAAATGTCCAACAGAAGATTAGATACTTTCTTTGAACAAGAGAATGAGGCATATGGACAACTCATGCAGTAGAGACTTGATGATAAAAAAAATTGTGACACAGGAGGCATCAATAAACTCTCCATAGGGACTGGAAGAATAACCAATTGGAGGAGTAAACTGTGAGTAATGATCTCATCTTCCTAAGGTCATTCTAAATCCAAAATTTGGATGAAATTGGACTCACAAGTTTGTTCTCTATTCAAAGGTGACACGACTGCTACCAATATGAGATAATATTATTTTCCCGCCTATCTTTTTGGTTTTTCATAGGCAAATAAATGCTATGATACAAGAGAGGAAATGAGTTTCATGAGTAATAAACTAGTTCCAAGTAGCAGAACATACCTATGATCAATGCAAGGGAGTGTATGCGTGGCATGGACACTCAGGGGGATGTTTCCTCTAAGGGTACAGGGTGTCAAGCTGCAAAGGATATATGGAAGGAACTGCTTGGCTAGTGATGCAAATTTCTAAGGTAAGAGGTTAATAATGAGAAAGAAGGAACCAAAAATAGGCTCAATAATTTAAGTAGGATGATGGAATGCAATTAAAACTTAATCCCAAAAATGTCCTTTTTCGTAGATTTAGTCCCATAGTCCCGAAAAGGTATAAAATAATACCCAAGAGAACTCTTCTAGCCAATGGTGACTAGAGTATTCCTTTTTCATAGTTTACTTGGCTCGAAAAAGGGTTAAACCTATACCAAATTGACGTCCTTTCAAATCCATTTAAAGAGTGTGAAAGAGACAAGTTCACTAGGCAATCTTTTCATTTTTTCGGGAGTCAGAAAAGAGCTTAACTAAGACTTGGGGGGAGTCCAATAGGTAATGGTCAAAATGCTTGTGAGTAAAAAAATGGGGTTTGAATGAAAAGTCATATCGGGACTATAAGGAGATCCTGATCCTATGGAATAACTTTTGCATGGGAACCAAATAACACAAAGGTTCTAACTAGGGCACCCATGTTTGGTAAACCTCTACCATTTAATAACGACACTTCTAGTAGTAGTGAGAAGGTTTTCTGTCACTAATAAATGGGTTTGTACCTAGGGTGTATGGATGATGGTCATAGGATGATGCAAGAATTCAAAATGGAGTGAAAACCTATCCTATATGCCAGTGAAAGAATATACTTTCCAAAGGCATCAACGGGAGGTAGGACGCTAGAAGCCATAAAACATCCTGGACAAAACCACTAAAAACCAAGTCTTTCCACTGCGTTATTAGTCTATAAGGTTAAAAAATACAAATAACTATAGAAAGTGGGTAAAACATTTCTACAAATAGTAAAAGTATAACATTTTACCATACCATTTGAGTTTTTTCACCCACATAATGCAATTTAGACCATTTTCCCCACGATATTCAAGTGTCGATTGCGGGATCTACGATCAATGGAATCATCAACCGTTTGAACCAAGTAAGTTCCCATTCCCTCTTATTTAATTCCAATGGTTTAAATTCTAGTTTTAGGTCCCATTTTTTGAGTATTAGAGGGTGTAACATGGAAACTAGGGTGTGCACGGGTGATCGATCATCGGATTTCATATACGACCCCATATATGTGGGAAAAGTGAAGCTTGCTCATGTATATGCATTCCTATACGTGATTTTTACCAATTTAGCCCGCATACAAGTCTGTGAATAAGATTTTGAAGAGGTTTTAACTCAAAAAATGGTTTCTCCTTTGTAGGATGGTTATTGAATGGAGGGAAAGGGAGCATGAGGAGATAGAAGTAGCAATGGGAAGAGATGCAAGGGCCCAACAAGATTTAAAACATTGTGGCCTTTATAAATTTTGGGCTCTCAAGGGAATGAGGGCTTAAGTGAGGTTACTCTAGTTACTGGTAAACTACTGGGATCCAGACATAGAGTCCTTCAATCTCAATGGGAAACCATTAAGGATTGAAGTGGACGATATATACTTTATCACAAGATTGTCTCACCAAGTCTAGGTAGTGAGTCTCAAGGCTCAAGGGGTTGTGGGTGGTATGACCATGGAGGAGTACATTTCCACCCACTATGTTGTCGGCATAGATAAATTAGAGAGAAAACTCCCTATTAGGGTGATCGAGAACTTGATTTTAAATATCGTTGTGCTAGTTCTCACACGGATTTCAAGGTCAGCCTAATTGCACAAGGAATAAAGGCCACTCATGTTATATGCAGTGGATTTTTTAAGACCCATTTTCTATGATTGGTTTACTTCACTATTGGCTAACATGAAGAGCCAGTTGACAGGTTGCAAACAAGGGAGAATGATAAATTTTGGATTTGCATCCATACTTTGTAGTTTTTCCTTTGAGAGGGTTATAGGATTGAGCTCTAGAGTAGATATTACTCCACATGGATTTCACGATCCATGCATGTCATGGTGGACCAACGTGATGAGGCGGCTAGGAGGTGGTAGGGTGCCAACCCCCTATAATGATGAGTTCTTTTTCTGGTGGCACTGATAGGTCATAGCCATTGTAATACCCCTGTTTCCCCCAGTTTGTAAATATAACTATAAACTGGATAATAGACTATGGAGGACTACATATGTGTGAATGTTTGATTTGATGAACATTTGTATAAAAGGGTCAATGTATGAATTTTTTTTTATTAATATAAATTGGATATGTGTTGCACAATTGTCTCAAGGGGGGGGAGTTTGCTAAGATACACCATGGATGCTATGAGAGAGATGGTGAGGGAATACAAGAATGGTTGAGATGACCCTCACAAAATAAGTACCTATTGGGTGTAATTGCTCAACATTCATTTGACCAAAAAATCAATTACCAATTAGGATGGTAGTTGGAAGGCCATCCTCATGAGTTAATGAGGAGATGGGATAGGGTACCCATATGTAAGGATTCCAGGCCTGACCACGAATTGGGGATTCAAACCCACATAACCTTGCTGAGGAAGGAAAGAAAGGAGGTAATTTGGGGGACAGAGATGGATCAGAAATAAAGCAGAGTAGAGAGAACAATCTTGAGAAGAGAAGAGAAGCATGTTTTCGACTATGGAGTTGAGAGAAACACTGAGAAGCGGGCCCTTTTTGGTTGTAGAAATACATGGGTAGGGTTTCGATACAATATGATAAATGAGGTTGACGAGTGACTGAGGAAGTACTCATGCAGACCTCCTTGCTTGGAGTAGACAGAAAAAACAATTGCCAATTTCTTGTGGGAGGAGGAGAGTAACCTCCATCCCTGACTGTTGTGGAGCAAGGAGAAAGAATCTCTCTCAGCACATCATGGTATAGCTCGGGGGTGGCCAGTGGTAAATCCGTTAGGAGTGGTTTCGCATATGGTTGGGAGGAAACAAACACCCCTTTCAATAGTTGCTTCACATTTTCCAGTGCTGATAAGTATTTTCCTACTCTGTGTAATACATTGGATGTGATGATTGAATTTATGTGTTAATGGTTAAGTCTTGCTGTGTTTGATCAGTTATTAGAAGTGCTCATTTTCTTCTGTAAACTGTTGTATTTAATTGGTCTTCAATTTACCTCATCTTAGCTGCTAGAGAGTTATGGAATGTGAATCTGCAAGAGATTCAGGGTAGGATTAACTAAAACGTTTATGCCCTTCTGATCTATTGAGTTACCTTAGAGGGAGTGTCAAATTCAACTCTGTGGGAAAAAGGGTGTTTCCTTCAAAGTATCCACCCATATGACCGAGGGATAATTCCCATGTCCTTAACCCATTTTCTTCTAAAAGGATTAGCGCGTAGCCCACAATAATTTCTAAAGGACCCATATGACCAGGGTCTAGGAACCCTGCACTAGTCTGAAAGAATCTAGCCCTTTTGGCTTTGGGACTTTGGAACTTATGAATCCATAACCCTTGAAAAATACTGAAGGCTGAAGTCACAAATAGATGAGGGTCGTAGATCTGGGGATCCAGTGGAGACCTCCCTCGGCCATTAGATTGGACTTAGGAAGGGTAGCGTTAGGTGCTTCGACAAATTTCCACTTCGTGAGAATAGGACTGTTCTAGTGCCAAAACTCCCGAATGTCAGAGTTGCAAAGTTAATCAGGACCATTGAAAGTGGAGGAACGCATGTCCACATATCAACAACTATCTAGAATTTCGGGTTTTCATCGTTATAGGGACGTGCTAGTTTCCCCAGAGCTCTGCAAGCTGGATGAAATCTTGTCCATGAATTCTAGGTACACGTGGTGATAGATCAATCATGGTCCACAGAGGAAGATGGAAGATACACGTTGAAACTCTCAAATTCCAAAATTACGAAGTGACGTGGACCGTCGATCCTTGGATCCTTCGAGATCCCTCTCAACCGTCAATTTAAGGAACCCCTCCCCCTCGACTGCCCAACCAACTAGGAACGTGTCGTGGAGTGACACGTAATCCCTACTTGTCCCATGTTAAAAGTTGTCTATTGAACTAGAGTCATTGGATGAGAGGCTACATGGCAAGAAATCCTATTGTCCAGAGACTTGGTACTCTAGAGGAACTTGGCCAAGAATTTTTAAGGTGTGAAAACTCCTGAAGTTGTGAATAGAGAAGCAAATATCCACTGTTGATAGGTATAGGACACATTGAACTAGATCCAAGAGTCCAGAGACTTGACTCTTTGGGGGATTCATGATATGAGGAGATGGTAAGCTCTGAATCCTGTATCCACAAAGTAACTGGAACCGTGGATCTATGGATCTACATGGATAAATATCAACTGTGAGATTTGAAATAAGTGAGGAGATTGTATGTTGGGGGTTGACGTGGCTCACTGACGTCATCTCGAGTGGCTTCGACCCATAAATAAGGTGCAATGTGTCACCCAGATATGGCCGATTTACAGACCCCTTATGCCTATTATAGCATGACACGTGTCACCCCTGGCCCTCGCTATGTGTCAACTTATGGTTCATGCCCACCTATCCAACATGGTTGGTGACATGTCCAAGACTCCTAGAGTCTAGATAACTTCGGAAGTTCAGAAGATTTGGGCATAGTATGGTAAAGGGATGTTCAACTTCGATCACCAATCGTCGAACACCGAACGTTCAAGGACAACCGTCGATTTTCAAAACATCGAAAACATAGGATGTCGGTCGTCGATTATCGAACTTCAAACACCAAAAAAGGGACGTTCAATGAAAAATGTTGAACGCCGAATGGACAAGGCCACATGGCGAGATTTCAGGACTTCAGGGAGTAATAAAAGGGGTGTTCTGCGCCAAACGCGGAAGACCCCAACTAATAACGCCTAGATAACTTTGGGAGGCGATAACTTGCACACCATAGCTCATATTCTAGCGTGGTGGAGACCATTAGAAAGATCATGGTGATCAGTAGCCAATGGGGAGCCCAGAATTAGGATTTGAGATAGTTAGGAAAAA
>JASDQU010307789.1:52180-65064 GCA_032191745.1 Picea mariana
TGGGAGACATCATTGGTTCTCACCATGCTCACCATTCTCACCATTCTTGCTATTCTCTAACCAGTCGACCACTTTTATCCTGACAAGTTCACTCATGCACTGGTATTTTTTGGGAGTCGTACTCTACCTTACCAAAGTTCTATTGTTTCCCTCTCCCTTGCCCATTTTTTTTACGAGATGGATAGAAGAAATAGGTTGTCAAACCTGTGGTTTGAAAAGGATGGTTGTCAGAACCGTAGATTGAAGAGGCAGGTTGCCAGGCCTGTGATCAACTCTCTCTAGGTGAGAGAGTGTGTTAAGGAAAAGAATTCTCCTAGAGGGAGTCTAGTAGTAGATACAGAGCTCTAAGAGTTCCTATCCGGCTTGTTGTTGAAGCCCCGTAAGGGAGGTGGAGAATTCGATGAACTCTATGACAGTGAAGGGGTATACTCATGGGGTAGGACAAACATGTGGGGAATGAGATTCTGTGAGAAGTGGGCATAAGTGGATCCTGAGAGAATCCTTCCTGTTGAACTGAGAGAATCCTTCCTATTGAACTGAGAGAATCCTTCCTGTTGAACTGTGTGACTTTCCTGTTAGCCTTGCCAAGCCTATAAATCCCTTGCCCGGTGGAGTTTAGTCCCAACTCGGGGGTGACCCACTATTGAGAGTGATGAGCAGTGTGGTCTAAGGCTGGGAGGTTCGTGGAAGGTCTGCACATAGTTAGTGGTCTTCACAATCCAAAGATAAGTATCAATTATGTATTTAATGATGTGTGTTGTGCATGATTGTGATTCTTACAATGTTATCATGTGCTTTCGATACATGTATGATTTACGTTCAATTTTGCATGAGTTAGTATGGTAGTAGTATATTTTGTTGTCTTTTATTTCATCAGAAATGCTTTTAATATATATGTAACTGGGATGAATGGTTAATCTCCTATCAGAGCTTAGCAGTCTGTTGTTGGTGTTACATGGCCTGGCCTGGGTAGCTTGGGCTGCCACAAAATGGTATTACAATAAAATTCTGCAGTGACGTAGCCCGGTTGTTCCAGGTTGAGGTGTCGGGGATGTGACATGTGAGGTCAGAAGACTATCTACGATGGCCGAAATAATTATAATTCCCAGAAGTGGATTAATGAAGAATGGACTAGAAGTACTAGTTTCTCATAAGAATATTACAATCTATAATGACTTTTTACACATGGTTGCCAATCTGAATTACACTGTAGATACATGTGGAAATATATCAAATAGATTTTCATGGCCATTAATAGGCAATAAAAAACAAACATATGTCATAGGCTTTCATAGTCAAGAACAAGGCATAGTAGAATTCAGTCTCAAAATAAACTAAAGATATATGTATACAATGGAGTACACTTTTATCTCCCATGATCACTAAAGTCATATAGTTATTGGTCCAATGAAAGACAACAACAGATAAGTAATGATGCTACTGTATGTTGGAGGTCTTCTACATTATCCGATGAAGGTTCAATTCTACATCATGTGAATATAGGAATTGAGTTCGAACACAATGAGACTTTGTTTGATTATCGGTCATTAACGTATATTGTTAACAAACACGAGACAACCCACTAATAATGAAAGTAGGTATCAAGGGACTGAGTACACTTTACAAGTGTGAATAAGGGTGTTGACTTCGAACACTTGAAGAATCCATCGATTAGAAGACATTGGTGTTTCCCAACTGTCGATGGTGGAAGAAACTTCCACTAATTACTACAAGCCTCTAGGTACTCATAGGACTCTAGGTCACACTTCCATAATAGATGAGTTGAAGTCGATGAAAGGAGACCCATTGAAAGGAGAGAATTAGGGAATCTATCATCATTCATCACGAGGTACAAAGAAATATCTTGATGATTAGGAGGATATTAGATGAATAGGATGATCACAAACCAATGACCTTGTGCATTCCTTGCATGCTCCAGATGCAAGTAGTGCACGAGAGAGACCCTCTAAATAGCTGCCAATAAGGAAAATTACCAACAAAGGAGATGAAAACCACTAATAATGCTAATGGAATACAAGACACTACATGAATCCCAATGTGTGAATAGATTTATTATCGTTGAACACATGGGAAACCCCCCAGTCAGCGACCAATGAGGAAATGTCATCTATTGGGTTCAAGGTTACCTACCGATAATAAAAGTATGCCTAAGATGCATGGTAGGAAAACAACTTCATGTGACTCTGAAATAGATTGAGGGTACGACCGAAATGCAAATTCAAGAGTTCTAAGAAATGTCCAACACAATATTAGATACTTTCTTTGAACAAGAAAATGAGGCATATGGACAACTCATGTAGTAGAGATTTGATGATAAAAAAAATTGTGACGCAGGAGGCATCAATAAAATCTCCATAGGGACTGGAAGAATAACCAGTTGGAGGAGTAAACTCTGAGTAATGATCTCATCTTCCTAAGGTCATTCTAATCCCAAACTTTGGATGAAAGTGGACTCACAAGTTTGTTCTCTGTTCAAAGGTGGCACGGCTGCTACCAATATGAGATAATATTCTTTTCCTGCCTATCTTTTTGATTTTTCATAGGCAAATAAATGCTATGATACAAGAGAGGAAACAAGTTTCGTGAGTAATAAACTAGTTCCAAGTAGCGGAACATACCTATGCTCAATGCAAAGGAGTGTATGCAGGGCATGGAAACTCAGGGGGATGTTTCCTCTAAGGGTACAGGGTGTCAAGCTACAAAGGATATATGGAAGGAACTGCTTGGATAGTGATGCAAATTTCTAAGGTAAGAGGTTGATAATGAGAAAGAAGGAACAAAAAATAGGCTCAATAATGCAAGCAGGATGATGGAATGCAATTAAAACTTAATCCCAAAAATTTCCTTTTTCGTAGATTTAGTCCCCTATTCCCGAAAAGGTATAAAATAATACCAGGAGAACTCTTCTAGCCAATGGTGACTAGAGTATTCCTTTTTCATTAGTTTAGTTGGTTCGAAAAAGGGTTAAACCTATGCCAAATTGACATCCTTTCAAATCCATTTAAAGAGTGTGAAAGAGACAAGTTCACTAGGCAATCTTTTCATTTTTTTAGGAGTCGGAAAAGAGCTTAACGAAGACTTGGGGGGAGTCCAATAGGTAATGGTCAAAATTCTTGTGAGTAAGAAAATGGGGTTCGAATGAAAAGTCATATCGAGACTATAAGGAGCTCCCGATCCTATGGAATAAATTTTGCATGGGAACCAAATAACACAAAGGTTCTAACTAGGGCACCCATGTTTGGTAAACCTCTACCATTTAATAATGACACTTCTAGTAGCAGTGAGAAGGTTTTGTGTCACTAATAAATGGGTTCATACCTAGGGTGTATGGATGACGGTCATAGGATGATGCAAGAATTCAAAATGGAGTGAAAACCTATCCTATATGCCAGTGAAAGAATATACCTTCCGAAGGCATCAACGGGAGGTAGGACGCTAGAAGCTGTAAAACATCCTAGACAAAACCACTAAAAACCAAGTCTTTCCACTGCGTTATTACTCTATAAGGTTAAAAAATAAAAATAGCTATAGAAAGTGGGTAAAACATTTCTACAAATAATAAAAGTATAACATTTTACCATACCATTTGAGTTTTTTCACCCACATAATGAATTTTAGACCATTTTCCCTATGATATTCAAGTGTCGATTGTGGGATCTATGATCAATGGAATCATCAACTGTTTGGACCAAGTAAGTTCCCATTCCATCTTCTTTAATTTCAATGGTTTAGATTCTAGTTTTAGGTCCCATTTTTTGAGTATTAGAGGGTGTAACATGGAAACTAGGGTGTGCGCGGGTGATCGATCATCGGATTGCATATACAACCCCATATACATGGGAAAAGTGAAGCTTGCACATGTATATGCATTCCTATACATGATTGTTACCAATTTAGCCCGCATAAAAGTCTGTGAATAAGATTTTGAAGAGATTTTAACTCAAAAAATGGTTTCTTCTTTGTAGGATGGTTATTGAATGGAGGGAAAGGGAGCATGAGGAGATAGAAGCAGCAGTGGGAAGAGATGCAAGGGCCCAACAAGATTTAAAACGTTGTGGCCTTTATAAAGTTTGGGCTCTCAAGTGAATGAGGGCTCAAGTGAGGTTACTCTAGTTACTGGTAATCTACTGGGATCCAGACACAGAGTCCTTCAATCTCGATGGGAAACCATTAAGGATTGAAGTGGACGATATATACTTTATCACAAGATTGTCTCATCGAGTCTAGGTAGTGAGTCTCAAGGCTCAAGGGGTTGTGGGTGGTATGACCATGGAGGAGTAAATTTCCACCCACTATGTTGTCGGCATAGATAAAGTAGAGAGACAACTCCCTATCGGGGTGATTGAGAACCTGATTTTAAAGATCGTTGTGCTAGTGCTCACATAGATTTTGAGGTCAGCCTAATTGCACCAGGAATAAAGGCCACTCATGTTATATGTAGTGGAGTGTTTAAGACCCATTTTTTATGACTGGTGTACTTCACTGTTGGCTAACATGAAGAGCCATTTGACAGGTTGCAAACAAGGGAGAATGATAAATTTTGGATTTGCATCCATACTTTGTAGTTTTTCCTTTGAGAGGGTTCTAGGTTTGAGATCTAGAGTAGATATTACTCCACATGGATTGCACAATCCATGCAATTCATGGTGGACCAACGTGATGAGGCATCTAGGAGGTGGTAGGGTGCCAACCCCCTACAATGATGAGTTCTTTTTCTAGTGGCACTGATAGGTCATAGCCATTGTAATACCCATGTTTCCCCTAGTTTGTAAATATAACTATAAACTACCTAATAGACTATGGAGGACTACATATGTGTGAATGTGTGATTTGATGAACATTTGTATAAAAGGGTCAATGTATGAATTTGTTTTTATTAATATAAATTGGATATGTGTTGCACAATTGTTGAAAGGGGGGGAGTTTGCTAAGATACACAATGGATGTTATGAGAGAGATGGTGAGGGAATACAAGAATGGTTGAGATGACCCTCACCAAATATGTACCTACTAGGTGTAATTGCTCAACATTCATCTGACCAAAAAATGAATTACTAGTCAGGATGGTAGTTGGAAGGCCATTCTCAAGAGTTAATGAGGAGATGGGGCAGGGTACCCATATGTAAGGATTCCAGGCCTGACCATGAATTAGGGATTCAAACCCACATAACATTGCCGAGGAAGGAAAGAAAGGAGGTAATTTAGGGGATAGAGATGGATCAGAAATAAAGCAGAGTAGAGAGAACAATCTTGAGAAGAGAAGAGAAGCATGTTTTTGACTATGGAGTTGAGAGAAACGCTGAGAAGTAGGCCCTTTTTGGTTGTAAGAATACATGGGTAGGGTTTTGATACAATATGATAAACGAGGTTGACGAGTGACTGAGGAAGTACTCATTCAAAACTCCTTGCTTGGAGTCGATAGAAAACCGATTGCCAATTTCTTATGGGAGGAGGAGAGTAACCTCCATCCCTGACTGTTGTGGAGCAAGGAGAGAGAATCTCTCTCAGTGCATCATGGTATAGCTCAGGGGTGGCCAGCGGTAAATATGTTAGGAGTGGTTGTGCCTGTGGTTGGGAGGAAACAAACACCCCTTTCAAAAGTTGCTTCACATTTTCCAGTGTTGATAAGTATTTTCCTACTCTGTGTAATACATTGGATGTGATGATTCAATTTATGTGTTTATGGTTAAGCCTTGCAGTGTTTGATCAATTATTAGAAGTGCTCATTTTCTTCTGTAAACTGTTGTATTTAATTGGTCTTCAATTTACCTCATCTTAGTTGCTAGAGAGTTATGGAATGTGAATCTGCAGGAGATTCAGGGTAGGATTAACTAAAACGTCTATGTCCTGCTGATCTATTGAGTTAGAGGGAGTGTCAAATTCAACTTTGTGGGAAAAAGGGTGTTTCCTTCAGAGTATCAACCCATATGACCAAGGGATAATTCCCATGTCCTTAACCCATTTGCTTCTAAAAGGATTAGCGCGTAGCCCACAATAATTTCTAAAGGACCCATATGACCAGGGTCTGGGAACCCTGCGCTAGTCTGAAAGGAGCTAGCCCTTTTGGATTCGGGACTTTGTAACTTATGAATCCATAACCCTCGAAAAATACTGAAGGCTGAAATCACAAATAGATGAGGGTCGTAGATCTGGGGATCTAGTGGAGACCTCCCTCTGCCATTAGATTGGACTTAGGAAGGGTAGCGTTAAGTGCTTCGACAAATTTCCACTTCATGAGAATAGGAGTGGTCTAGCACCGAAACTCCCAAATGTTGGAGTCGCGAAGTTAATCGGGACCGTTGAAAGTGGAGGAACGCATGTCCACATATCAACAACTATCTAGAAGTTAGGGTATTCATCGGTATAGCGACGTGCTATTTTCCCCAGAGCTCTGCAAGCTGGATTAAATCATTTCCGTGAATGCTAGGTACACGTGGTGATAGACTAGTCATGGTCCGCAGAGGAATATGGAAGACACACGTTGAAACTCTCGAATTCCAAAATTCCGAAGTGACGTGGACCGTCGATCCTTGGATCCTTCGAGATCCCTCTCAACCGTCAATCTAAGGAACCCCTCCCCCTCGACTGCCCAACCAATCGGGAACGCATTGTGGAGTGACACGTGGTCCCTACTTGTCCCTTGTTAAATGTTGTCTATTGAACTAGATTCGTTGGATGAGAGGATACGTGGCAAGAAATCCTATTGTCTAGAGACTTGGTACTCCAGAGGAACTTGGCCAAGAATTTTCAAGGTGTGAAGACTCCTGAAGTTGAAAACAGAGAAGTGAATCTCCATCGTTAATAGGTAGAGGACACATTCAACTGGATCCAAGAGTCCAGAGACTTGACTCTTCGGGGGATTCACGATATGAGGAGATGGTAAGCTCTGAATCCTGTATCCACGAAGTAACTGGAACCATGGATCTATGGATCTACGTGGATAAATATCAACTGTGAAATTTGAAATAAGTGAGGAGATTGTATGTCGGGGGGTGATGTGGCTCACTGACGTCATCCCAAGTGGCTTTGACCCACAAATAAGGTGCAACGTGTCACCCATATACGACCGATTTACAGACCCCTTATGCCTATTATAGCATGACATGTGTCACCCTATGCCCTTGCTGCGTGTCAACTTCTGGTTCGTTCCCACCTATCCAACGTGGTTGGTGATGTGTCCAGGACTTCGAGAGTCTAGATAACTTTGAAAGTTTGGAAGATTTGAGCATAGTATGGTAAAGGGATGTTCAACTTCGATCGCCAATCATCGAACGTCGAACGTTCAAGGACGACCGTTGATTTTCAAAACATCAAAAACATAGGATGTCGGTCATTGATTATCGAACGTCGAACACCAAAAAAGGGATGTTCAAGGCAAAATGTTGAATGCCAAATGGCCAAGGCGACATGGCGATATTTTAGGACTCCAGGGAGTAAGAAAAGGGGTGTTCAACACCAAACGTGGAAGATCCCAACTAATAACGCCTAGATAACTTTGGGAGGTGATAAATTGCACACCATAGCTCATATTCTAGTGTGGTGGAGACCATTAGAAAGCTCATGGTGATCAGTAGCCAATGGGGAGCCCATAATTAGGATTTGAGATAGTTAGGAAAAACAAAAATTTGATGCCCCATCCCTAGAAAGGGTGTCTTACAAATTGGTATCAAATCATGGCAACAACACTTGGCCTTCTTGGGCTCATGCACGAGTCACATAAAAATATTATTATAGAAATTTATGGGGTAACACCCTACCTTATCCCCTTCTGTAAGAAACATGTCTAAACTTGTACTGAAGAGAGGAACACAAACTTCTACTATTGATAGATGTTTTGGAATTCTACACTGTATGTTGCTAATGTTTCCAAATAAAGAATTTGACTTCACTTTACAATGATATGTGTTGCTCGTGAATTGGTAGATTAGTAACTAAGAAAAAATGTTTTGTCAGCACTCAAGTAGTCAGTGAACAGCGGGAAAACTATAGCATAAGGAATGGTGACACACCATGAGTTGGGGGAGAGCTCCCAAAATAGAGAAGATGAATATGATGAAAGGAGGGTGGTGGAAACCCCTCAAGATTTGGATGAAATTGTAAGAAGCCTCATGGCATAATTACAGAGTTATAAGGCTAACAATGAAAGGATGATAAAGGAGAAGGAAAACAAGACCGAAATTAATGTAGTCCTACTGCAAAGTCTATCAGATATACAAAGACAACTAGAACATGGTCCATCTATGAGTCATGTGGACATACACCATACTAAGAAAACTCCAATTTCACCTGAGATACAAAATCATGGTCCAGAAAGTGGCCACACCATGAGGAACACCTCAAGGAAGGCCCAACATGGAGTCAAGAGACACTCATCGGAATGTCCCTCTGATGACACTGAAAACTCCAAGGAATCTTCTAGTGGAAAAACTAGTTCCCATTCTCACATGAGAGGAAAGAAGAAGAAACATTCCAAGAGTCATGACCCTGAATAATTCAAGAAATCCAAACCACCCACCTTCGATGGAGAGATTAAGAAGGGGGAAGAATCAAAATTTTGGCTACTCGACCTAAAGAAGTACTTCAAAGTTCATGACTACTCTGAGAACTTAAAGGATTAGATAACCATTTTCAACCTAAATGGGAAATATTCCATTTGGTGGGAGGACCTTAGGAATGTGAAAGGAATCCATGAGAAGGACTTGTCACAGAAACAATTTGAGAAATACTTCAAGAAGAAGTATATATGATAAAAGTACTTTGATGGGAACACCAAGGAGTTCTATGAACTCAAGCTGGGACAACTCACCATAGATGAGTATATCAACAAATTTCTCGAGTTGATGAGGTATGTTCCTTACATAAAGGATGAAAAGTTAAAGATGCAACGATTTATTAATGGATTTACTCAATCCTACTAGGGAATAATTGAGTTTGATGAGCCAAACACCATAGAAGATATTATTTGAAAAGCAAGGTATTGCTATGAGAAATTCAAGAATAAGATAGAATCCCATGAATACTGGAAGAATAAAAACAATTTGGGATTAAATAAGAAGGGTTTTAAACCATCGAGATTTAAGAACCATGGGAAGATCTCTAGGATGAGCATTCCTACCTGAAGTGTGTATCAAAAAAAATTTCCATCCCAGAGTGGAAATAAACCATTTGGAGCAGTTCCAGGTAATACTGATAACACAAAGAGAGAGAACCCTTTAAATGTTGGGGTTGTGGAGAGGAACATTTGTTGAGGGACTATATGCATATGCAAGAGATCAATAAGACGGTCTACAATGTCCAAGAGGCTACCAAAGTCAATGATGTGGCTAGGATCATGCCAAAAATTTATGCAGCCTTGGATAATAGACAAGTTGACCACCAACCTTCAGTGCTAGAGATGGAAGGTACAATTTCCAACCATCTTATTTCCATTTTAATTGACCCTAGTTCTAATTTGAGTTATGTTTCCCCTCAAACTGTTGAGAAATGTAAAATGCAACAAGTCAAACATGTTAAATCATGGCTGGTACAAATGGCCATTGGAGCCAAAAGAAAAGTAACATAGGTCATACCAGCATGCCAATTCGTTATAAGTGGGTTGCCCACCCAAGTGAACCTAAACATACTTCCATTAGGATCTTATGACCTGTTGATTGGCATGGGCTGGTTGGATTCCCACAAAACCAAGTTGGATTGTTACTGAAAAACTTTGGAGTGTGAAAATAAATAATGAAGAAGGGTAACCCTGCAAGGGATTCAAAATCTTGTCTCAGTGAGACAAATATCATCCCTCCAAGTGAAGAAGTATTGCAGAAAGGGATGTCCCTTGTATGAAATACAAGTACTAAACTCTGCTGAGAATGACAAACCTACCCCAGAGGACCATCCCATATTGAGAGAATATAAAGATATATTCCCAGAAGAGGTGGCAGATCTACCTCCAAGAAGGTATATTGACTTTTCAATAGAACTTGTACCAAAAGTGGTGAAAAATTCTAGAATGCCCTATAAAATGAGTACATCAGAGCTAGTTGAGCTCAAACTACAGCTGAAGGAAATGTGGGAAAAAGGGTACAGTCAGCCTATTATGTCCCCATGGGGAGAACCATCCTTTTTTGTGAAAAATAAGGATGGCACACTCAGATTATGCATAGATTATAGAAAACTCAATAAGATGACCATCAAGAATAAGTATCCCTTGCCAAGGATTGATGACTTGTTTGACCAATTAATGGGTGCTACAATCTTCTCCAAGATTCACTTGCGGTCTAGATACCATCAGGTCTGAATTAAAAATGACGACATCCACAAGACAACCTTTAGGACAAGATATGATCACTCTGAATTTGTGGTAGTGCCATTTGGGATTACCGATGCACCAACCATTTTTATGTGCTTAATGAATAACATATTCAAAAAGTTCTTGGATAGGTTTGTGTTGGTTTTCATTGATGATATCCTAATCTAATCCAAGAATAGGGAAGAACATGAAGACCATCTCAAGCTAGTATGCCAAGTACTAAGAAAACATCATCTCTATGCTAATCTTAGTAAGTGTGAATTTTTTCAGAAACAAGTCCATTACTTAGGCCATGTTATTTCTGAGGTAGGACTGGCAGTTGATCCTAAAAAGATTAAATCCATCATGAATTGGCCTACCCCAAAGGATGTATATGACGTCAAATCCTTTATGGTCCTAGAAGGATACTATAGGAGGTTCATAAAGGGATTCTCCAAGATTGGTTTCCCAATCACATCCCTTCAGAAAAAGGGGGTTAAATTCATTTGGGCATCAGAATGTGAAGAAATATTTCAAGAGATGGAGTACCTTCTAACCAATGCTCTTGTACTGAAGATTTCAGATCCAAACAAGGACATGTGATTGAAGGATTCCTTATGCAATAAGGACATGTGATTTTCTACGAATCCAAAAACTTGAATCAACATGAAGTCAATTATGTGACCCATAATATGGAATTGGTTTCCATAGTGCATGCTTTAAAAATGTGGAGACATTACCTCTTGGGTAGAATATTTATACTTATGACAGACCATAGTGGGTTGAGGTATTTGTTTGACCAACCAAAACTCAATGTGAGACAAGCTAGGTGGATGGATCTCCTTAGTTAGTTTGATTTTGAAATAAAACATATCAAAGTAAAGGAGAATAGGGTGGTTGATGCCCTTAGTAGAAGTATGAAAGTGTCTCACTTGGAAGTTGTAAGCACCAGTGAATCAAACATCAAAGAGAGATTCAAAAGTGCACAAGAAACATATGCATTTTTAAAGACCGTGACAACATACCTAAATCAAGATCCTACCGGGTTGAAGTACGAAGGCTATCAGATGCTCAATGATGGCCTACTAATTTACAAGGGAAGGTTGTATATACGAAATTGTGACGAATTGAAGAGCTTCATAATGGATGAACTACACAAAAGACCATATATTGGTCATCATGGTTATCAGAAAATGATCATGACCACTAGGAAACTATTTTATTGTCTTGGGATGAAAAAGGACATAGTTGATTACTTAACTAAGTGTCTATAATGTCATCAAGTCAAGGAAGAGCACCAACACCCAGCAGGGTCGTTGCATCCCCTACCAATTCTCGAATGGAAATGGGAAACCATCTCCATGGATTTCATCACAGGATTACCAATATCAACCAAACATAACAATGCCATCATGGTAGTTATGGAAAAACTGACCAAGTTTTCTCACTTCATACCCGTAAAGTCAACTTGCAAGGAAATAGACATTTCCATCATTTTCATGAAAGAGATATTTAGGTTGCATGACATGCCTAAGAAAATTATATCTGAAAAAGATACAAAATTTACTTCAAACCTTTGGAAATCTTTGTTTGTTGTTTTTGAAACAAAATTTCTCTTTAGCACAGCCTATCACCCTCAAACTGTTGGGAAGCCAGAGAGGCTAAACCAAGTATTAGAAGACATGTTGAGGATGCATGTAATTCACCAACCCAAGAGGAGGGAAAACTACCTACCACTAGTAGAGTTTTCCTACAACAATGGCTATCGAGAGTCATTAAAAAGGAGCCCTTTTGAAGTCCTCTATGGAAGACAATGCAACATTCCAATCATCTGAAACAAACTAGAAGACAGAGTTACAATTGGGCCAGACATGCTAAAGGAAATGGAACAACAAGTAATTCAAATCAGACAAAATCTGAAGATATTTCAGGATAGACAAAACAGCTATGAAGACATGAAAAGGAATCCTAGAGAATTAGAAGTAGAGAATCATGTGTATCTTTGAGTTAGGCCCAGGAAAATATCTTTGAGGATGGGAGATCGTGCCAAGATGGCACCTCGGTATTGTGGACCCTTTGAATTTTTGGATAGAGTGGGACCAGTATCCTATCAGCTAGCACTTCCTCCCATAGTGAAGGAACATAATGTTTTCCATGTTTCTTTATTCAATAAGTATGTACATGATTCTAATCATATTATTGACTGGTCTGTGATTCAGGTGGAACCCAAGGGAGAATTCCTTCCACAACTTCAATGCATAATAGAAAATAAGGAAACCCCACTCAGGAACATAACCATTGCATAGTTCAAGGTGCACTGGAAACACTTTGGCCCAGATGAGGCTACATGGGAGATGGAGGATGCCATGAAACAAGCATATCCATTTTTTTTTTACTTACGTACATACAGATCAGGTAGATAGATAGAACATCGAGGACAATGTTCCTTTAAGGGGGAGGGAATTGTAATACCCTTGTTTCCCCTAGTCTGTAAATATAACTATAAAATGGACAAGAGACTGTGGTGGACTACATATGTGTGAATGTTTGATTTGATGAACTTTTGTATAAAAGGTTCATTGTATGA